>WAAE01002855.1:0-78963 GCA_013400495.1 Nicator chloris
TTTTTCTTAAGAAGTAGTATATCTTTGTTTAAGTTAAAGATTGTTCTGAGAGAATATATTAGATAATGTGCTGAGTTGTTTGTATTGCATACTGAACAGTCTCTTAACTGAAAAATAAAGGATACATAAGGCTTAAAAATATACTTTTTTTTTAATTCCAGAATTGTCTATGAGAATCACAGGTTATGAGGGTACAAATACAATCTTTTGATTTATTGCTTGTGAAGGGTTAACCTTTGTCCTTATAAAAGCATTTAACTTTCAGATTCAAGATGAAACGTTCCTGATTTCTGGAGAGATCTTGAAAGAAGGTGATTCACTTTACTTGAGGTCTTCAGTAAATGGAACAGTGTCTAAGTCCAAGTTGGTCATTTTGGACAACACCATTTATCTGTTCTTCTCGGTAAAATTCCTTTCTTTATTATCAAAATTTTAAATTTTGGAATTTTATCCATGTAAATGAACAATATAAATTGCAATAGAATGTGAAAGAGAACAACAATTTCAGTTTCTTACTTTGACCTATCCAGTTTTGATACTTGTTGGATTATTGTTCTAATTAGAAATTCATTGCTTGTGGTGAGTGAAAGAATGAATTACTTTTAGAAGATAAAAATACAGTTGGTGGGTCAGGTTTGGAAATGATCGTTTAGGATGGGGAACACAAAATACTAAATTTGTCAAGTATTTGTTTGTCACAGAACAGTAGCAAATACTTCAAACTGACAAATGTTTGAAAGGTATTATAACTGGTGTTTTAATTTCAGTTACAATTTTTAAATTATATGAGAAGAAATAAATCAATATTGGTCTGAGGAAGGATAACTTCAGCTAATATTAAAATATGCAATTACAAGTTACCATGGCAGTATATGCATTGCATATATGCAAATGACATTTGAAAGAAGAGGTACCCTAACTTGCATTATTAGGTTGGTAATTTTTTATTTACAATTAAAACATTGCAAGGCCTTGAAGTAAATAGTAATGTAATCTAAATAAATAAATAATTATTAATTAGTTTCAATAATTAATATCTAGCTCTGAGCCCCTTAAGACTTTTAGCAGAATGCAGCAAAAACTTTGTTGCTCCAGTGATGAGGACAAAATAACCCAAGCTGGAATGGCAAAGCTCAGTTGTCTTGTGGTATCAGAGTGGAGTCTGGGGTGAGTGATTGAGAAGAAATCACAGGACTTTAGGGCATGGGAAGGATGTGAGGGATAATGAGTCTTTGAGAGACTCTGGGAAGCAACTCTGAGAGGACTTAAGGGATTTTGAATAGCAGTGAGAATTTTGATGAAATTTAGCACTGAATTAATTTTATTGTAAATTGTGAAGCACTCATTGGCAGTGGCTGGCAATGAAGATGCCAATGTGTCTTCTGCTTGTTGCAGCAACCTGCCTGCCCCCTGTGCAAACAGCCTTTATGCATTTTCCAAAACCTTCTGCTCTGCTGGTGCATGAACAGGGAAGGTACAAATGCAGGGTTTATACAAAGATCCATGTGGAGCTGCTTTGTCACAGGGGTTCCTTGCTGGTTCTTCCAGCAGCATGTGTGACTTTCTAGGCCTCAGACACTGGCAAAGCAGTGACCATGACAGTCCTAGTGCAGCCCTCACCCCAGGGTCTGCCACCCTCAGAGCTGACTGCTCTGCCTAAGGCTGGATCTGTTTTTTCCTTCTGTCAGCCCGTCTACTGGTACTATTATTTCATGTTCTTAAGTCACCTGTTCTGGATTTTCTTTTTGCAGGAAGGCAGTGCTCAGATTGGCCTCCCTGTGCCCAAGTACTTGTCTGCAGTGAGTTCAGGGGCAGAGCAAAGTGGAGCTGTGGCACCCATGACAGGCACAGTAGAAAAGGTAATTATAACAACATGTGTGGGAACTGAATTCTCCAATATATTCAGATTTACTCTGCCAGAAATACTGCTTCTGTACTGCCAGGAAAGAACTGGGGCCAGAAATGTCAGTGCTGTGTGACTTCTGATTGGAAAAATCTTTGTTGACTCTGAGTTTTCAGCGGCCACCACGGCTTTTTAAGGCTTCCATTCTTTCTCTAGAGCTCTGGAAGATCTGAACTAATGCTATTGCTTAACTAATTTTTTCTTCATCTTAATTACTTCCCAAGTCAAAGCTCCCTGAAGTGTTACGGGCTGTTCGATTCATTTCACCTAATGAAAGAGTGAGATGCACTTGCAAAAAAAGAAATACTCAGGATGCCTCTTTTGTTAAGCTGTGAATTTATTTATTTTTCTTTAGCTCAGCAAGTCTTGTGCATTCTCTGCACAGTGACAAAGTTTCAACAGAAAGATTTTCTGGAGAGTTCAGTGGTTGAAGGATTCAGCCACTAATACGAAGACATGAAGGGTGGAGCACCTGGAACATGGACCTCTGACATCCTAAATGAACACTCCAAATCAGAGTAATTGTTGAAAAACGAGGTGGCTCCTGCCATCTTCTTTCTGAATGTTGTCTTAAAGATGTTAGAGACTGGCTCCAGGAAGAGGTTCTGCACTTTTCTCAAAATAGAATTGCTGAAGCCCAGAAAGGGTAGAATATACATCATCTCTTCTAGTGTTTCTTCTTTGATAGGTAAATAGCTTCCTGGTCATCCTGTCATCTGGTACTGACCCTCTTTCTGTAGCCTCTGCCTTCCCTTGAAGAGATCTATGTAGAGCTATTCCCTATCTAGAGAACTCAGATACCCAGAACAACAAAAATAAAGATTAATATGAGGCTGTTTTGCAAAACCTCACTCCCTCTGTGCATTGTGTTAGATCCAGCTGATTTTGTATGGTATGGACATAAATGATTTTTCCCCCCAATTTTCTCCTGAATTGCAGGTGTTTGTGAAGGCAGGGGATAAGGTTCAGGTTGGGGACCCTCTAATGGTCATGATAGCTATGAAAATGGAGGTAAGTGACATATAAAGGTTTTAATTACTGAGAAAATAAAAATTGGCTCACAATTTAATAATTTTTGGTTGCATTATTGATGTTCAGTGGAGAGTGCAGCTTGCGGATGTCAGTATCACTTCATCTGCTGTAACATCAATGTTGTCTGACTAGATTTCAGAGGATTATATTTGCTGTTATTTTACTAACAAATGATGATTATATAATCCATGGTATTCTGCAGCTGTTTTAACATGCATTTGGGATTTGGGTGGGGGTGTCAAGCCTTCTGTCCCCTCCTCTACTTTGACTTTTCCAGCACAAAAGTGTCTTGGTGTGTCTCTTGCTCCCTGGTTGTGATCCAGGCACATAGATGTCTGCAGTTACTTCACACTGAGATTTAGCTACTGGGGACTTTGTAAATATGCACAGGATTCTTCTTGTGTATAATCCTTTTATTGTTGTTATTATTATTATTTACATAAAGTTTTATGAGGAGCACACTAAAGATTCTGTGTAATTATCCACACAGCATTCAGAGGACTGGCATTTTGGCCATTTTACCTTGTCATAGTACTTGACTGTGGCTCTGATTGCTTGAATTACAGTTTCTGTAGCCTGAACTGGTTTGATTTGACTATTAGTTTAAAATAAACCTCAGTTTGGGGGCCTTTCTCTTATCATGTTCTTTTTTTAATTGCACTCAAATTCCATTAAATAAAACTGTGTGCACTAAAAAAAAACTTACACACAAAATTCTTTGCAGTTGGATGCTAAATGTTTGTGCCTCTCCAGCTGATACCCAGACTGACATTATCTGAGTTATTTTTTTAAGTGCTATTGAAATATAAAATGTAAAATTTTAAAAGCAAATTAGTATTTAAAGGGTCCTTAGATGTAAGGATTGAATATCTGATGTTAAATGTTTTGATGCTAGACTTAACCCTATGTAGAAAACTACCAAGAAGCAAAGCTACAATATCAAACTAATCTAGTACAATGACAAGCAGACCAGTTGGGGGTTGGTGTGTAAGCATGCTGTTCCTTTACTGTCATTAGTAGCTGCATTTGTGCTTCATCTGCATTTGGCAAATATCTGCACACTAAAGACCCCTCCTGGCCAGAAAACAGAAATATCTTTAGTAAATCTGCAGATTTCTCTTAAGGGAACAAGTCTGCTCTCTGATTAACGTTTTGGATTAAAATGGTATTATTTCTGTTTGGTAGTTATTACAACAACAGAAAGTATTAGTGAGGTAAAATAACAGTCATCTGTTCATACTCATGATAATTCATATGATATTGATAATTCATATTAATGCATTATATAGCATTTTTCTCCCCAGTATACTTACCAAATATTCATGAGAAAATAGAACCTGAAAATGGACTAGGATAATGTTGAAAAGAAGGTTTAGAATAAAACTTGTCAGAGGAAGGAATTAAGTGTGTTCAGCTCTGTTTGGACCAAGGAGTAATAGTAGCACTTCTTGGAGAGAGAGAGAAGGGAGGGAACCCCCTGAGTTGTCTGCTGTTCACTCTGGCTGTGTTTCTGTGCAGCACACCATACGGGCTCCCAAGGCAGGAGTGATTAAAAAGGTCAATTTCCAAGAAGGTGCCCAGGCCAACAGACACGCTCCACTCGTTGAATTCATGGATGAAGAGGCAGACTCAAAATAAAATTCAAGGAAGGTGCATTTTATTTTTTTCTACTTTGCCGATTTTCTCCTGGAAGATTTCTTCATATTTTCAGCAAACTGTTTTGTATGAAAGAGGGATTGGTTTCCTCAGCACTTCCTGCATAGTTTGACTGTAAATTATGCTGACTTCACTGAAATTTGGGTATCACTATACTGTAATTGTATTTGACTTGTGGACCTATGTGATTGTTGTCCAGTGGTTGTTAGCCTGTGGAAAGGCATTAGACTGGAAGATGATGTGAAACACTGAAAGCATCAGAGAGGTAAATAAGGACTCTAAGGTACAGACATCTTGGGTTCTTCTGCCTACTTACTCACAGCTGCCTTTTTTCCCTTAACTATGTGAGGGTGGATTCGAAGGAAATCTGGAAGACAGTTGTTCTGTTCTCTGGCAAAATTCCTGTTTGTGGCTTATGTTTTTGCCTTAATAGGGAATTTAGGATTGTTCCTTAGCCCAGAATCCCTCTCAATCACTTCTGGTGCATCTGTTTTTCCTGTTTACCTCAATGAGTTGTGAAAATTTGCATTTCAAAAATTATTTTAATATACCTCAAAATATCTGTATTTTTCAAATACATTTGCTACACTAATCAAAGTTAAAATGTAAGTGCTTTCCAAAAATACCATTTGAACTTTAAACATGAAGTAGTAACACAGAAAAATAAGCTTATTTAAGACTTAGTGTGCCAAAATACAATACTGACTTCAAAATCTTCATTACTGTTACATTGTTCATGTTCTAGTGTATTTCTTATTGGCTGGCATGAAGTACACCACAGTCTTTATAACAATGTGAAATGTTACTAAGCATAATAGATTTTTTTTGGATCTGCAGAGTTTCAGAAGGGAAAATTGTTAGGTTTTTAGATATGCAAAGAAAAAGAATTCTGACACTGAGCATACTGATTATTTGTCATAAATTTATTTTAACTTATTTAACCAGCACCTTAGAGAAACAAGGGAAATAAAAAATATTTTAATTGTTGTAAACTTTGACAGTCTTCATCTTTCAGTTAATATGAAGTTCTGTTATCATGTGAAGTTTTGATACGCTAATTTAATTCAATAATCTGTTTTATACTGCAGAAAGGAACAATGAGATGCTGCAGTGATCTCAAACCTGTAGTTAAATCTGTGCAAATGGACCCTTACCTGAAATCTCATTTCTGAATCAATATACAGTAGCATGGGGAATTCTCTGATCTGCTTTTATAATTGTGCTGCCTTGTCTGCAATGCAGAAAAAAATGTGGTAAAAAAGCAATGGCTCTGGATGATCAGTGTATTAAAAGCACATTTTAATACTTTTCAATGTTCCTTCCAATCCTATGGTCACCTAGCAAATAATTAAACTCCAGTGATCATCTTCACAATATAGTCACAGTGATTTTTATTTACTGCCAAATAAAAATTAAGCATAACTTTGAATGTTTGATTTTTCTCCATTTTGTTCTTTCCTTGGTTGCTTCTGTTCATGCATTGGATTAGAGGGTTTAAGCAGCTGTTTCTGTATCATCTGACGATGATGAGCACAATCTGCAGATCACATTTAGGAGGCAGTAATCCAGACACTCGTGATGGGTTTCACTGCAGGTAAGGTTAGGCACTTGTTTTATCCAGAATTGAATCTCCATATAGAAACATGAGCTCAGCCTTGAAGAGACTCAGCAGCTTGGAATTTATTTTTTCTCTCTCTGTGACATGGCTGTTTCTAGAGCGACTTTGCTGCACTGAATCTGCACCAAAACATTAAAACTCCCAGCAGGAGGTTCTCTGCCTGCTCAGTCCGCACAGCTTGGCTGCACACAGCCAGTGCAGCAAAACACATTCCCTGGGAGCTGACAAAATGTCCTCCCTTAGGAGCCAGGGGAGACATAATCTCACCAGTGTTCATATTCCCTCACTTCTCAAAAATTAGCTATTAGATTTTTATCTCTATAGGTTTCTGCTGATGTAGATGTTTCAGATAAGTCATGGTTTTGTTTATTTACGAAAAATCTCTTGCAGAAGCCACTGTCACAGTTTGCACACTAAATGTTTTACTGCAGTGTGATTTAATTGAACTTGGAGATGCTCAAAGAATTAAAGGTAGGTTGTTCCTATACCAGTATCTTAGTTAACAAAATATTCATTACTCTTCAGTTTATTACAAATAAATTTTTGTATTATGAATATAAATTGGTAAGAGCCCTAGCATAGTAACATAGCTGTTACTGTTGTCTCTAAAACATTTAATGGCAGACTAAGAAAAAAATTTAATTTTTTAAAATGCAGTATTTTAGTATTTGGGCTAAAGGGATAATCTGTGCTACTAATTTATTATCAATGTACCTTTTCAGATAGCGCCATAGTTCTGAAACAACAGTAACAGATGTTACAGGAACAGTGAATCTGAACTGATTCATTTGTAATGATTTTCTCTTGCTGCCAGAAGAGAGAGGGGCTGTGTTGTGGGATATTTAATTCAGCCACACTTGATGGTCTGCAGGGAAGACAGGGAACAACGAAGGGGTTGGTGTTCCAGACTCGGGCTTCTCTGAGACAGGGTCAGGGAGTGACACTGAGCACTGGTCAGCCTGCATCAGGAATGGATTCACCTGCCCAGCAGTGTGAATGGTGCCAGACCAGTGAGAGCCCTGTGTAAAGTTCAGTTATCCTCCTGTGGGGATCCCATCCCTCCTGCACTCTCCAACTGCTGCCAATTCCTGTGGCTTCCACCCAGGGAAGCTGTGTGGTGTGGAGTCTCAATCCATGCTGGACTGGGGAATGGCACACACGGACAGGGAAGCAGGAGAGCAGGACTGTGTTCTTATTTCAGCTACTGACTCACTGTGACTTCAGGCAAGTCACTTGGTAGATATTTGCCTGTTTCCTCCTATTTAATGAGGTTGATGGCAATCAAAACACTGCAAAACTTGTGGACGCACTGATTTATAAATAATTTTCTCTGTTTGTTGGGGAAGTTGTGATTTCATATGTAGACTAATTCTCCTTGTAAGGTTTGTTGTTTTTTTTAACCTTTTCTACATCAAATGTCAATAACACAGAGCTACAAAGTTTCCAGTGGGTATTGTATCCTTTGTTGTAGTGATTGTAGCAGCCAGTTACCAACAAACCCTAGCTTCAAGTCTTCATGCTGCTCAAAATGAACACTCAAGTGGTTTTTGGCAGGAACTTCAAAATTCAGTCAATGGTAGGGGAAAAAAGAGTTAATCTGGGCACACAACTCTTTTATTAAAGTAGTTGATATGACCCTTGACATAGATACCAGTGCACTATCACAGGTATATTCATTGCTCTTGATAATCCTTTTCAAGCAGATCAGGAATTTTCTATGTTCTGCTTGTAATAAGCTCAGCTGTGCTGAGTAGAATGTGTTTACTGAACAATCAATCGTCATTGATTAAGTTCTGAATTACCAGTTTTTACACAAAGTATATTCTCAATAGGTACTTCAACTTCTTGTAGAGTTATGTTCCAAATAGAGATTTTTACACACAAATGCCTCGCAGGTAGGTATCACTTAGTGTCTCTGTAATACTGGGGCATATCCTTCTGCATAATAATTCCATTTGGAAAATAATATACACTACTGAATGCTGTGTTAAAAAATCAATATTGCAGAAATTGATAATTGAAACCTTGGTATTTATTTTTATGTGATCCGACTGAATTTCTTGGAAGAGAGCCTGGATTCTAAATGCAATTTTGAGACATTTGATGTTAGTTTAAAACCTGTTGATTATACAATGAATGCATAGTAAAACAAACATGGATTTTCTGGTTGAATACACCATGGTTTTTTATTACAGCAGTAATTAATAAAACACATCTGGAGTACTGCTGGGTTTTAAAATCTTAATGGCTGCTTGATTTTAACTTTAATCTTTGTCCTGGTTTCAGCTGGGAGTTAACTTTCTTCCTAGTAGCTGGTCCAGGGCTGTGTCTTGGAGTCAGTGAGAGAATAATGTTGGTAACAAACTGATGCTTCAGTTGTTGCTGAGTACTGCTTGTTCTAAGTGAAAGGTTTTCCAGTTTCCCATGCTCTGCCAGCAGGCAGGTGTACAAGGAGGTGGGAGGGAGCAGGGCTGGGACAGCTGACCTGAACTGGCCCAAGGGACATTCCATACCACAGAACACTGTGCCAAGCACACTCATGGGGGAAGCTGGCCAGGAGCCACTGATTGCTGCCTGGGGACACTCTGGGCATCAATCAGGATGCATTGAGCAACTGTAGGGTGCATCACCTGTCTCTACTGGGTTTTATTTCTCACTCCCTTTGTCATATTTTCATTACAGTTATAGTGTTATTATATTTTATTTCAATTATTAAATTGTTCTTACTTCAACCCATGGGTTTTGCCTTTTTTTCCCCATCCTCCTCCCCATCCCAGCAGGAAGTGAGGGTGGTGAATGAGGAGTTGCATGGTACCTAATTACTGGATGGAGTTAAACTGACAGACCTTTTTGGTGCCCAATGTGGGGCACAAAGGGTGGAGATAACAACAGATCTGACCAGTGTGTGTAAAACAGATTTGTTACAAGCATTCATTATCTTAATTTAATAGTCAGTGGTCACAGTGTTGTTTGTTCTCAGAGTCGTTGTGCTTGTTCTC
This sequence comes from Nicator chloris, assembly GCA_013400495.1. Lineage (NCBI taxonomy): Eukaryota > Metazoa > Chordata > Aves > Passeriformes > Pycnonotidae > Nicator > Nicator chloris. The sequence continues at coordinate 9,209 of WAAE01002855.1, forward strand.
AGGTTTGTGTCATGTGACGATGTCCTTGGTGTCCAAGTTGCCTTTGTGGTGTTTATCACCTCTGGGGGCTGGGCTAAGGTTGATTCTGTTGTACTTTATTATACTGGCTTATGATATGATATAATTGCTGGTTGTGAAATAAAAAACAATCACAAATGGGCATTCTTCCAGGAAAACTGCTGCTCCAGTCTCTGGTGGGCAATTCCCCACACACAGGAAGAGCTAATCCAACTCCTGATCCTATGGAAAAAAATTCAAATCCATTTTTACAAGAAGCAGGGAATCCTATGACCAGTACTAGAGGGGCTCTGCCTCCAGCTAGGTGGAGGAGAGAGACATTCAGGATTGTGGAACTGTGTGGATCAGATGGCTTGGCACAACAGACCCACAGGAGTGTAAGGCTCTAGCAGATACCTGTGCACAGTGCCTCCTACTGCCATCAAGCTATAAAAGGGCAGATCCCATTTTTCTTTGTTCCCCATCCTACTGGATGTGGGCAGCTGTGTGGTATTTAGCTGCCAGCTGGGGTTAAACCATGACAGGCTGTTTTCCTTTAAACAGTTCTGGTGCCACAGCAAAGCTTCAAAGAGTGGTGAAAAAGGCTGCTGTGAGAGCTGCATCCCCCTTTGGCCTCTGAAAAGGAAGGTGACGTCTCCTGGGCTGTCCCATTCTGCTCACTCACACACAGGAACTCTCAGTGACCAATACTGGGTGGGATCTGCCACCAGAGACCCCACGCCTATACTGAAATCCCAGAAACATTAGACACAGCTACTGCTCTATAGAGCTGTAAAACGAGGTAAAATATGAGAATAAACCCATTTAAACCCAGCAGTGTTACACTGTTAATGCACATTGTCCTTGAGGCCTGCCCCACTGTATTGATGCAGGCAGCCAGTCACCTGCACAGAGGTTACAATCAGGACAATATTATTGGCCAGGTGCTTTAGGCATGAGCCCAAGAATCAGTTTGCTGTTACAACAAGGAGGACTGGAAAAGGCTGAATGTGTGTGACATGTGACAGGAGCCAAGAGCCATCTTACTGCTCTTGCTTTGTACAGCTGCAATGTGCCTACCCTCAAGGCAAAAGGCTCTACCTCCAATATAAGTAACTTGAATTCTTGTTTTGTATACTAATACCAAAATACGTTCTTTGCATTGGGATGACTGATTTTTATTATGTTGAACAATTACAGATGACACATACAGAAAATCACTGGGATAGGAATTGTGTCTCAGTCTTTTAGATTCTTGAAATCACCTGTAATTCTTTGTAGTGAGAATGGAAAGCTGCTCATGGTTCAAAGGTGTTGGTTTTAATAATGAAGCTGTGATGGCACTATGCGGATTGCAGCTTGGGAAAGTTTCAGATAATTCTGGTTACAGACATTGTACCTTGTATTAGAGAAGTTCTGAACTAAAAAATGTCCATATAAAAATCAACTAGCTATGTCAATTCTTATTGCCCTCCCATTTGCTAACTCATATTACTTAAAATGCCTTGCTTTTAGTATATGTATCTCAGTACATATTAGTTTAAAAAAAAAAATACAGAAGCCTAGCAGTCTGTTGCCTTTTAGGTGTCCTGGAAAGTCTCAGTTTATTCAAGCCTGCCAGGGTACGGTGGAGTACATGAAAAATTTTCACATTTTCTCAGGCTCTCTCACCTGGTTTAGCTTTGTCACATAGAGCTGTTCTGCTCCCTCCCAGAGATGCTGTCACATGCAAAACTGCTCCTAACAGTGCCTTGGACTGGGTGTAGTAACTTGTTAACCTCTTGTGTAATGCAGGAAGGATGAAAAACGTAATAGAAGGTGAACACCCTTCCCTGTAACCTTTCAGCAACAATCTTCTGATATTGGTGCTGTGTCACTGCAGGTTAAATTGCTCAGACACCTACGGGAGGACTCACAATGTTTCTTTCCTCTGTGCTTCTTTCAGTGCAGAAAAAAACCTAATGGGCTGATAGAGACATTCCAACTGTATCAGCTGAACAGCACAACAGGAGCAGACCATTGGGTCTGCACCTCTGGATGCCTACAGAGTGGCATTACATCTCCTTGTTGAATGAGACAGTTCATGGGACTTTGTTCTCTCTTAACCATGGGGTCAGTTTGCAGGCAAAGGGCCACAGCTGTAATCACCCTATGGCTGTTCCATCAGTATATGATGATTTGGTGGTTTCATTTTCTAGATCACAAAGTAGCTGCCAAAAAGATGTGGTTAGAAAGACAGGTCCAGGCCAAGCTGCCCCAGGTTATTGTTATCCTTCATAAAAGCTTTGGTCCTCTTCTTCACAAAGTGCTCTAAGTGGAAGTTTTCGGCCAGGGGATTACACTAAATGGATTCTGCTTTGACCGAACATGAGACTTTTATTTGTCTGCTCAAGAAGAGAGCTCAGTAAACCAGCTCAGTGTTATATTCAGTTATGCACTTGCCACAGTTGGGTTTAAAAAAATAAAATCACTGCCTCATTTCTGGGGTTCACATGAGAAGATAAATCATCACTGGCTCACAGAACAAAACAAGGCAAGTGTGTCAGCCTTCAAATAAATTAAACAAGTCATCATGTTACCCTGGTCACGGTGATTATGCTGCGTGCACATTGCACAATGAAATTTCCTTCTCATCTGTGTCGCTGAGTGCACGTGTCACGTTCACAAGCAGCAGAGCTGAGTATCCCTGCTCTGACCTGGGGCTCCATCCTGCAGGGAGCTGTACAAAAGGCAACACATAACAAGCCCAATTCAGGTAGCTTAACACTTTTTGGTGGCCTCATGCTACCTGTTGCTTTATAAAGCATCTGGTTTTGCTCGGAAATGGTGAGGGTGAGATTCAGACAGCACACACATCATGCAAGTGCCCATCTCCATCTGTGGTCAGGCTCAAGGATGTGGATGTGGGTGGAATTGGGGCAATCTGGCTGTGTCCTGAGGTTTATGCCTGCCTATTGCAGTGAGCTGTGTTTGGAGAAGTAACTCAGTCTCATCAGACCATGGTGACCAAGAGCTCTGGGTAAGGTAACCTCAGAATCAGAAATTCAGCCATATCCCCATGGAAGCACTCTGGAAACCAACATAGAACACTGCAGCTCCCACTCAAATCAGTAACACTAGACTTACAACTTAAATGGCAGGTACAGTTTCTCAGGTACAGTTTCACCTTAGGAATGATCTTGAATTGGAAAAAAACCCACAAGAACTAGCATGCATGCTGTGAATAGCAGCCATATGCATTTCATATTTTTTAATATATTTCATTATCATATCACCAGATTACCTTGTATCTGCTCTGCTCAGAAGCAGTTAAGTATGATTTTCCATACCTTATACAACAGGAATTCATAATGCAGAACAATCTAGTAAATTAGGGAGATCAAATTACAAGCCAGTCAAAAAAATAAACACAAATACAGTGTGCCCCCATACACTCAAAAAACCCACTAAGAGACCCTCCATTGCAAGAAACCTGCAAGATCTGCATGTATTGGAGAAAAACAAGCCACTTAGAAAATCTCCTTTCTCTCCTGAGCAGTCTCCTGCATGCACAGCTCATCTCTCAGATCATTGTTACATGTCACAATAATTCTCAAGGTCTAAACTGTGTCTTCAGCTGGCAGGAGGGCTGTCACAGCACGTTACAGTGATGGCAATTTAGCAACTCAATCAAAGAGATTTCCAGGTTTGGCTTTGCCTCCCCTGCTGTGGTTACAAGGACTAGGCTGGTGTGCAGTGTTCATGGCTGTTCAATGGCCAACTGGCATCCATCCCCTATTTCAAAATTATACTTTTTATTAGGATTCAAGGTATCCAGGCAACTACTGTCTCCAAGGATAGCTGAATTCAGCTATATTCCAATACACTGGATATCAAGCTCTTAATTTTACAGTTTCATACACCAGCAAAATTGGACACTTCACAGGACAGGCCTGATTTTCCTCACCAAATACAACTTAACTCCTCACACTGCCATCTAAGCTTTGCTCTGATTTTCAGCAAAGTAAGCAAGAAACAATTCAGACCCTTTTCTATAAAAACACATACACAAACTATGGACATCCATGATGAGGAATGGCTTTTTGAAGCCTTAATTTCTCTGTGGTGTGGGCAATCATACTGGTTATATAATATAAATACAGAAGCTTACATTAATAGCTCCAAGCTCAGCAGGAGATGAGAGAACAAGATCAGATCTCAAACCTTTCTCCTTCACAACAGCAGTTTGCCACCACTGTGAGTTTTATCAGCAAATATTCTGCTTCCCCAAACTCCCTCGGCTGCCAAAAGCCTGCAGTAGGTAGAGTAAGCTTTCCTGGGAAAAAACAACTGTCTGGGATAGTGGTACAGACCATGATTTAACCACTGCAGCCCCTTTTGCTAGTACAGCTATGCTACTGCAGGAAGAGCTACATCTGTCCACAGCTCCCCAAAGGGGATCACAGCCTGGAGCACGGAAATCAGGGAAATCTTACAGGTGTGGAGGTGCTCCTCTGTTAAGCTGCTGCCCCGAGACTTCACCTTCCCCAGGACTCCATGGCTGCTCAGCAAACGATTTTGCCTCTTCTGCGAATCCATCCTGGAAAGCCCGGGGGATTTTCCCATTTCGCCCTTTCCATGTTCAGGGCCCCGGGAACGGCGGCCACACGACCCTGGTGCTCACACCGGGCGCTTGAAAAGTGTTTGCGCTTTTGATATTGACGAAACAGGAACACATTGGGAGTTTTCTCGACAGAACAGCGGGTCTCGGGGTGAGGAGCCGCTGGCACCCCGCACCGCCGCCTGCCCCCGCCGTATCCCCGCCGAGTCCACCCCGTAACATCTTCCAGGAGGCTGGGGGAGACTTTCTCCTCCCTTCCCTTCCTTTCCCTGCCCAGACCGAGCACCCCCGCCGGTGCTCGCCACGACCTCAGCGCCGAGCGAGGGCCGGCCGCCGTCCGCTGCCACCGCTCCCGGAGAACGCGGGCCGCGGCCGCCCCCCGTGAGGGCTCCCGGCTCTCCGCACTGCGCATGAGCGGGGGAAGGCGGCGGAAGGGCCCGTGAGGAGCCGGGAGCCGCCGCCGCCGCCGGAGGAAGCGCCGCCGCCGCCGCCCTCAGTGTCCGCCCGAGCCGGGAGGGGAGAGGCCCGCACAGCCCCCACCATGGTGAGCGGCCGCCCGCGGCCCCTCTGGGCCCAGCCCGGCGCCTCGGGGCGGGCAGGGGCAGCGCGGCCTGGTCGTGGCGCGCTGGGTGTCTGGGAGCGCCCGAAGGGCCGGTGTCGGGGGCTCCGCAGCCGGGCACGATGTGCTGGCCCGGGGGCTGCTCGCCCTCCTGCCGGGCGCGACTGGGCTGGCGTGTGGGGCCGCGGGGTGGGCGGCTGGGGCTGCTCCGGGCAGGGGCCTAAGCGGGGGGCGCCGGGATCCCGCCCAGGCCGCCGACCCGCGGGGCTCCGCCAGGCCCCGCACGGCGGGAAGGGGCTCGCTGGCACCTGGTGTGAGGGTTCAGGCACCTCTGCGAGGCAGCGGCGGTGTTGTGGGCAGCTGTGTGCGGTCTGTGCCCTGCGCCTGCCCTGTGCCTGCAGCAGCGCTGAGAGGGAGTGCGAGGGGCTGCCAGGAACCAGGGGCAGCTCGGAGTTTTTCCTCAGGATTTCAGGCGTCTCCGGGCCCATTAAGTGCTGTCAGTTCACAGGGAAGCTTGGGGATGTTGATGCTTCCTGAGGTGGGATTATGTTGGAGAATTTCTGGATAACTGTTCTAGGGTCTTGGTTGGTTCTGTTCACAGAAGTGTTGTAAAGGAGGGCCTTGCAAAGGTCCTCCTAGTAAAGGTCTTGTAAGGGTTTATCTTGCCTTTTCTCTGTAATACTGTTCTTACAGCTGAGGATTTGCTGTGGGCTCACAAATCGACTTTCTCCCTTGCTTCTTGTAGGGGGAAACTGCAGTGTTTAGAACAACATTTTCTAGTTTTGTTTGCCTAAACAAAAGAAAAATAGATTCCTTCAATATAATTAAGGGGGCCCTCACTGGTTTCTTGCACAGTGTCTTATGCACCAGAGGGAACAGTTTATAGTAGTACTTCCAGGCTTTCTCTGTATTCAAATGTTGTAACAGCTTTAGCTACTATACCTGTACAGTTTAAAGCAGTACTTTTCTGTAGCAGTGATACAGTCTTAGGAAGGGTGTGTAGGTGGAAGTCTTAAGATCTACTGGTGTATGCTTATTGGTGTAAAGATATTTTATGCTTGCTCTTAATACTATTCTGACAAGCAGTGTTAAAAACATATTAAAAAAATTACAACGTCACCTTTAATTGATGGAGTTACGTTGGCATAAAAATTTGGTTAGCCAGCATTTAATTAGTGGTGTGCAGACCTCTAATAAACATGTCACTGTAACTAGTATAATTTTTAATTGGATAGTTTGATGTAGATCTTCGTTTGTGTTTTTTGTTTTATGAGAGCTTAAGACTGAAGTCTGAGTAAAGTTCAGACTGTAAAGGTGTCTTATTGTAATTCTGCAGGTCTGGGACTGTCTCAAATAGTGCTTACACAGTAATGTTACACAACATTTTATGAAGACTTTTCAATGAAAATCACGTAGTATATCCAATGTAGGTAGGCAAAATAAATACACAGTTGATTAAATAGACAGTTGATGTCTTGCATGTACATATATTATTGGCTGGCTATGAGATTAGAAATTTAACTTGAACAATACTGTAGACAGTGGCATTATAACAGAAATAGTGAGGCCCACTTTTTGGAGAATAACTTCTTGTGAGAAACAGCAGAGTTCTGTCTGCTTGGTATTCTTGGAAACACTTAACTGAAGAACCAGCAGATATATTCTGTGTAGCAATTCTGTACTGCTAGATTGGTGTTTATCAGATTGGAGGGAGTATGTGAATACTCCAGTCATGGCCCTGAGCAGAGCTGTTAGGCCCTGTGTGAACAACTGTGTTCCAGGTTGTGCTTGTTGACTCCAGCACCCAGGTGAAAGGATGACATAGACACTGAAGTGGGACTAAATGACAGGCTGCAGCTTTTAGAAGTAGTAAATACAGGTATGGATGGTTTCCAGTGCCTGGGTGTAGGATTCTGTACCTGTACTTGTGGTATGTCAGAATCCTCTGTTTGGTTAGGGGAAAGGTAGGGAGGCTTCACAGAGATCTGAAGATGCCTATCCAGAAACCTGAGATTCGCTGTCCCATTTTTCTGCCCATGTACACAACTACTCTGACTCGTCCTCCCCCTGGCTGTGGCCAGGTAGCTTGTCCAGCACAGCAAATGCCATGGCACAGGTTCCTGCAGCTGGGGCCTGACTCCTTCCTGTCCATGCAGCACTGCCAGACAGAGCACTGCTGGCTCTGCCTTAGGCTCACCAGTGTCGATATGGCCAGTGCCTTGTGCCTTCAGGACAGAGGTTTCCTGCTGTTGAACCATCTTTGTCCTAGATCTGGAAGGGACACCACCCTGCCAGTATTCCTTGGACTGCTGAGAGCAGTCAGCCTCTCTTCGGCACTCTTCATTTGAGCTGGCTGAGCAGCACCTGTAGAATTGGTGTCCTTCACCTTCCCTGTTAAAAGGTTACTGCTTCATCTCATCCTGAGGACGATGGCGTGCCCATGAATCAAGGCAGAGAAGTAAGCTGGGCCATTTTACTCGAAGCCATCTCCACTGCCTGTACAATTCCGAATGATGTAATGAATTTAGAACTGTGTGTAGTAATCAAGGCAAGTGTGTGATTATCTACATCTTTATCCAGAGCCAAGTGCTAGCCTTGTCTCTCTTTACATTATCTATTATATTGTCCAGTTTGTGTTCTCTGAAAAATATTTCTGTGCTGATAAATACATAATTTCTTACTGCAAACCTCAGCTGACAGGAAGTTGTAAAATTTAATATTACAAGAATTTCATGTCTGACTCTGTCTCCGGTAATGCTAGTGTACTTCATGACATTGTTATGTGGTGTTTAACTCAACAAGCTATTCTGCAAGGCCAGCTGTTTATATGTGTAATCTGTGGTGCACATGCATGTCTGTAGCAGTTAGTTGATATTAAATATTTGAGGTTTGGTTGTCCCATAGTAAAACTTCAGATTCTTGGCATTACGCTTCGGGTGGTGTAGTCAGAGTGCTAGACAAGATGGTGCATGATTTTGTTTCCTCTCCTAACTTACCAGAGATCCCTTTGAACTAATACTTGAAATCACTTTTAACTAGAGCCATGAAAAAAATATTCAAAAATATGAACTACTCTGAGAACAAGGTGTGAAATTTGTTATGTAGCTCTTGATATTTTACTGATGTTTTATGGTGCCAATGCAAATACACAATATGAATAGAGCTTCTGGCCCAGACCAGAGTTAAGAATTCTAAACAACCGGCTGCTTTATGTTGTTCTTTTTTTATTTGGAAAAGCCCTGATTTTTGTGTTTCCTTCACCTCTCAGGTTAGCATGAATTACCATTATATCTACAGCAATCTGGGTAGCTGTGTATTGACCTTCTGTCTGCATGCAAATACTGTAATTATTTCATCCACTAAAAGAACATTATGGAGGGTGGAAAGCAACTTTATGTTGTGATTTTTCCCTTGCCTTTTATATCTCAACAGACTTTATAAGTGTTTTTGTTCTGTTCCACTGCAGCCAAGTGGATTTCACGTCAGTTTGAAACAGAAGCTTACAAATGTCCTGACTGTCTTACTTTGTGTGCCCTCTCTTAGGGAAGCTGGTATGGCAAATAAAATGTAATTGAAGGACATGTTTGTTTACATTATGCAAAAACTGTGGCTATTTACTTTCATTGTTTTTGTGTTTACCTTAGATTTTTTTTGGTAGTATACCTGTGTGCCATTACTGTTTGCACGTTAAGATACCATTCTATGTATTTGTAGATTTTTGCCGTAATTAGCATTTTTCTTACCAAAGAAAAATACTCATGATTTTGCCTTTTAAACTTTAGCCATGTGTTTGTTGAATACAAGCAGTAAAGCAGACATTTTTAGGTATCTTGTGGTTCCTTTCCTGGATATGGTCCAAAGTGGGATGATTCAGGAGCAGAACTCTCCTGGCCTTTTGTGCGGCATCAAGGGACAGAAGTGGCAGAAGTGGCAGTCGGCTGTGGGGGCTGCATGCTCGAGCCTCTGGGATTGAGCTGACATCACTGGGGTCCTTGGGAAGGGCAGGGATGCTTCCCACAGCCACAGCTCTCGCTGGAGTCTGAATGCAGTCAGTGTAAAGGCCTAGACTTTGTGGAGGTTGATACTATTTTAGAAAAGGCTTTTACCTGTCACATGCATGAGAACTTAACAGGCTTTTCTTTGAGTCCTGCCTGAAACAAAAGCACAGATGTCACGTCGTTCAAATTCCTTTACTTAGCAGTGAAACTAGTGAGAATCGATCATCTGTATGAGTGGCTGGGAAGGGAAAGGTGCGAAGCAGTTACTAACTGAGGAGTGACTGGGTGAGCCTTCCTTGGGGGCCACAAGGAAGTTTGGGCAGCAAAACTCATCGTGCCCTGCTTATCTCACTGGTGGCCGCATGGGACCTTTGAGCCAAGTCCAAGAACAGGGCTCCAGCAGTGATCCTCAGCTCTCCAGTCCAGGCAGTGTGGGATAAAGGTTGGTGCTGTTTCCCATGAGCATTGTCCAGAAGAGTGGAGCCCTCATTCGGCTATTAGCTGTCCAAAAAATGTTGATGACCAGTGTTCAGAACTTAGCTTTGAATCTGGGGTAGCTAAAAACAGTGCAGAAGATAAGGAAAAACAATGCTGTAGTCAGAGTTGGTAGGGAAGTTCTAGCATTTTTTGTTCCTGAGACCAGGAGAAAAAAAATACTTTGGGAAATAAAAGTCCAAGTGTTTTATTTTTTATTTGTAGTTGTTCACTGAAGTATCTGATTGAGAAAAGGATATTGAATTAGAATATTCAAATTTGGTGCTTCATGGTAAGAGGCAAATCTGTATTTTAAAATCAAAGTTAGAGAACTAGATGTTAATTAGAATGAGTGTAGTTTTATGAATCCACACAATGTAGCTTTTCATTTGGAGAAGTTACTCTGTGTTTTAAAAGTAAGGTTATCTGTCTCGTTATTATGAAAGGTAGCTTGGATACCACACAAACTTGATCAAAGGCTTGCAGAACTGAATTTTTTCATTTTCCTCTTAACCCAAGAAATAAGGGTACCAATTTGTTTCATTTGCTTTCCATTGGTTTACATTTGTATATGTAGGCAAGACACATATCTGTTAAATAAAATTCTATCTTCCTTAGCCTGTGTTAAAGTTGAGATGTTTTAAGTGGATTGTGTTGCATTACAGTGAGCACAATTTCAATGTCAGGTATTTGTTGCCTGATGACTGTAGGATTAAAGGTTATGTGCTGCTCTGTATTGCACTTAAAACAATAATAGAGTATTAGTGCTCAATGTCTAGAAATAGCCCTTAAAAGTGCAGAAGGTTTGGAACCTGTTCCTGCTTGAAGTGTGGATTTTTAATGTGCTGGAAGAAGAGCTATAATAGGATAATAAAAACTCAGCACTACTTCCATCTCTTACTGTCCTGTAGTTGGCCTGCAAAGGGTGTCCAGTCACTGAGGATGTGGAGTGACTTGTCCACACTGGCAAGGTTCTGCAGAAGCATTCATCAAATATAAAGGAAGGGCTTTGGCACTTCTTCACTAAAAATAAACTCATATTTGACCAGGGAAAAGATGATTATTCAAGAAAAAGATTATGGCTGAACAGTCTGATTTATTGCATCTTATACCTTACTGAATGCTGTACTGATTAGTGTAATTAGGTGCTTGATTCTTTGTGATTTCGATCTGCCTTTAAAAAGGCTTTATGTTGTTACTATCACTTAGGGAGCCCCAAACATCGGAAAATCTCATGTACATATGTAGAATTTAAATTTTATCATAAAAGGCATTTAAGCTGCAAGTTTTTGATCTAACAAATTGTACTCTTATGTGACAAGATGCAGAACACAACATCTTTTGTGGTCCTGGACATCCATGGTAAAGCCTATTTAAACCTGTTCCTTGACTTTTTGTGGGATGTCACTGCTTTTGGAGTTCACCCTCTCAGGAGCAGGGCAGAACAAAGACTCCTGAGGTTTTACAGAGTACTGACTATTAAATGGGCTGTGCATACTTATGTGTACATGTTTAAAAAAAATCAAAATACTAAAGATAAAAGGCACCAGATTTGTAAAGAAAAAGAAAAGAAAAGCTAAGGTAATTAAGTATGCCTGTCCTATAGTGCAGCTGAGTCTGTGGTGATGCAGCAATCTGGCTGTGTGGAACTGATTAGAGGAAGCTGGTAATTGATAGAGAAAATTAAATTTGGGATTGTTTCATCTTCATTTGGGATTTCATTCAGTGGTTTGTTTCCATATATCTGAGTTTACAATGCATTTTAACAAGCTGCAACTAAAAATCCATTAGTCATTTCTGAAAGTCGTTTCTCATGGCTTTGTCAGTGTAAGTGATTTTTGTGGAAGCGTGAGCTCAGTAGTGCAAGGTGCTGAATGTCTGCTGTGGAGCCAAATATGGACAGATGGGGTGCACAGGAGCTGCTCTGGTGACTTGGCCTTTACCTGGAACCACGTCTGAAAATCTCAGTTTGAGAAATGTGTTTGTAGCCAGAGGTCCAGTGTGACACACTTGGTCAAGAGACTGAAATAAAGCAGCAATACATAATAGCTTTAAAAATGCTATAGCCTGACTAATATCACTCTGTTTGAAGTCTGAAGTCTGAGCTAAAAATTTGGCTTCAGTTTAGTGTTGTGGTTTTGGTTTGGGGGGATTGTTTTTATTAAAGGACACGTAAGCTAAGGGTATTGTTCCCTTTAGTATATTATGTGGGTACCAGTTTAAACCAAATGTGATGCTCTTGTATTTGTTTTTCCATGGTGTAACTCTGAAGCTGGTAACTAAACTATTCTTACAAATCAAACAGTGTGTTCACACACGAGTGTTCACACTCGTCATCAAGCCACAGAAAACCGATCCTGACTTTTAGGACAGATGAATTTGTGTTCTGAAGCATTAGTTCTTTTTTTCTAGTGATAATGTGATTGAACACTGACTATACTTTGGAATTAAGAGCTTGAGCACATACTGCTCCTAAATCATTCATTCTTTGGCTGAATTTTATCATGTCTTTGGATTTTTTTTCCCCTTTTTCTCCATATTCCCTGAGAAGGAGCTGTTGAAATTACAATAATGAACAGAATATACAAGTTTTGGTTAGAATACAAAGTAAACTAAAAATAAAATATTTGTGTAACGTAAGAAATCCAATCCTGACTTAAAATTTTGTCGGAACTTGGGTAATTTACCAAGTTGTAACAATGGGAATCTTTGCTTTGACTGTATGTAGTGAACTGTAGAACTGAATTTGGATGTGATTGTTTTCTCCTGATGAGCAGTTAGTTTTGTGTAACTCATACCCTTGAAATCCCGAGTGTGCTTCTCCTCATCAGAAATATCCTTGGGAATCCCTCTCTGCTGATAAGCAGCAGCGGGATGGCTGGGTCTGGGCAGGAGGCCTGGAATTCCAGAGCTCTCACCTTGGCTACTCACTCCCCCTCCTGCCTTAGGCACAATTACCTTTTTTTTTCCTTAGCTTCGGTTGCTGCACCTGTGAAATGGAGACAATGCCTCCTCGAAGGAATGTTTTGCAAATTATGTAGGTGGAGCTGAGAACCTTCAAAGTGAAAAGTCTCTTTAAAAAAAAAAAAGTCTTTAAGGTATTTCAGTGTGTAGCTCCCTGAAATGGATGACCCAGCCTAGTCCCTTGCTGCCATCAAGAGGCACCTTAGGAGATCCCGTTCCAGGTGTGGCCCTGGTCCTGCAGTAGCTGGGACCAAAGCGACACCAGCCTGCTGCTCAGGGGTGCTAAACTCTTCAGTGGCCTGCTCTGCCCCACCTCTGGAGGAACTTGATCAGATATTTTGATATCCTGATTGCTTGGGAAAATTATAAAGATACTGATTTAAAAAACAGTAAGAGACTGGTTTTTATTTACTTGTGGATTTTTTGTCCAGTAGACATTTCTAGTTACAGTATTGTCTGTTTTCACTAGAACAAGTTGAAATCATCACAGAAGGATAAAGTGCGTCAGTTTATGGTCTTCACACAATCTAGTGAAAAGACAGCAGTGAGTTGTCTGTCTCAAAATGACTGGAAGTTAGATGTTGCAACAGATAACTTTTTCCAAAATCCTGAACTTTATATACGAGAGAGTGTTAAAGGATCACTGGACAGAAAGAAGTTAGAACAACTATATAACAGATACAAAGGTGAGTACCCTGAATTTTAAGGCTTATTTCCTACTTGTGTAATTCTTATTTACAATGTGTTGGTGATGCTGTGCTCTTGTGCTGGGAAATCTTAACTGAGTCTTTCAGCTTTGTTTTTCTATACTAATAATACAAATTAGAAGGGATATATAGGTAGGTTTCTGCTTCACAAAGATTACATGCAGTTACTTCATGTGCTCTGGATGTATCTGTGTTTATAAGACATTAAGGTCTGAACTGGAATATTGTGTGTAGAGTGAGTAATTGTAATGGTTAACGAGGATTTTAGGTAAGTCTCCTGGGGAAGGCATATCACACAGGACTTGATCCTGACAAGGAAAAGGTTCCATACTAGAGATGGGTTCTACCTTAGTTTTTATTCAGCTTGTTCTTATTATCTGTACCTGTTATATAGCCAGTGTTCAACTGATATCCCACCACATAAAGTGGATTCAGTAGAGCAGAACAAATCCTGTGTTTTAGCACTTAATTTAAAAATGAGCACTCTGTTTTCTGTCAGTTTTCCTATGTTTTATGTGTATAATCCAAATACCGTTTTTGTGATGTCTGTGTTGGCTTGTGTTAGTAGATCTTTGTTAGCGCAGTTGAAATGTGAGCATCTCACTTCCAGACCAGATGTTGATTCCTTTGTGGAGAGAGGAGTGGGCCTGGCTGACTTGGAATCACTAAGGGGACAGTGTAACTTACCCCTGGAGGTTACTGTGTCCAACCTCCTGCAGGCTGGAAACCTCATGTGTGCCAGGAAATGCCTAAATCTGCTCTTGGGGTAGCCGTGGGTGGGCAGATTTGGGTTGGTACAGCTTGGAAATGAACACTGCAGAATGGCTTCTCATGGAACACAGCTCATCAGTCTGACCAAAGAGCCAATAATTGAGTGTGCTGGGGGGAGAGAACCATTGTGCTCTGTAGGCAATGAGTCAGAAGATCTTGCATGTTATTAGGCACAAAACAAATGTTTGTGGTGCTTTTGTCTCTCTCAATGAAAATAACATGAGCTTCATTGTATGGAAGGCTTTATTGCAGTAACTGCCTCAATTGTTAAAGCTTAACCATTGGGAACACTCATTTCATTTTGTTTTTAAAATACTCTCTTATAAGGGCTGATCCCAAAAATGGCTTCTTGAAAATGTTCCCTTGTCTTAAATATATTTGTTAAACAAATCAGCTTTTTTCAAATCTCTGTTTTTCTTGATACTTACTTTTATGTCCCAAAGATCCTCAAGATGAAAATAAGATTGGTATAGATGGAATACAGCAGTTCTGTGATGACCTAGCTCTTGACCCAGCCAGCATCACTGTACTCATCATCGCATGGAAATTCCGGGCTGCAACACAGTGTGAATTTTCAAAGCTGGAATTCATGGATGGAATGACTGAGCTGGGGTAAGTGCTCACTGAGTGTTAGATGGTGACAGTGTGATCCAGTGTCCTGTTTTGGGGAATTCTCAGTCTTGGTGTCCTTTCTGAGAAGTTTCAGAGCCCAGCATCGCTTGTGTGCCTCTGGAAAAACGCAGCCCTGCCTTGTTTGTGTGAGCATTGTGTGGTGGTTGGCTCAGAGCTGCTCTGGCAGGTAGAGCAGGGATGTTGGACAGACCTGGGGTTTCTCTGCCTTGTGAGAGTGCAGGAGTCTTTATCACATTTTCCTAAAAATTTTGTGGATTGTAGAACCTGATACATCTGGTATATATGCAAATGCAATGTTAAAAAAATAACAAATAAATGAAATTCTTATAGAGGTGCAGACTCATTAAAGGCTTCCTGAATTCTGTTTTGGTAATTGTATTCTATTCTACAAACAGTTTATAGATTTTTGTTTAACTCATGTTTTTATGGCAAAATGAATAATAAACAAACAAATAAATGTGCTTTTTAAAATGCGACTGTGACAGCATAGAGAAACTGAAGGCCCAAATTCCTAAAATGGAACAAGAATTAAAAGAGCCAGGAAGATTTAAGGATTTTTATCAATTTACTTTCAACTTTGCAAAGAACCCGGGACAGAAAGGTTTAGGTATGTATTCTGATTCATAAGCATTTGTTCATAAATATTGGAAATGACTAATTAAAGCAGTAGATTAATGTATTATTGTGATCCAATGAATCTGAAAGATAATCACCCTTGGGATAAAATACATCTCTGTGTTTTGAAAGATATATGTCAGTTTAGGGTATTCACATTGATTATTAATAAAGGCTACAGAATTTTATGAGAGAGGGTTTATTCTTTCACTCAGAGTGAGTGCAGTTTTCAGTAAGCAGAGTGGATTATGGTCTTACATTGAAGACATAATTACACCACTTACAATTTGCAGCACTGAACAGATTAATTGAATTTTTACTTTTAGGATAAATCGAAGCCGTAAAACCATTTTCTGTGTAAGCACATTTATACAGTGCCTTGTAAGACCAAAAATGCTTGCAAATGTCTTATCAGCATAGAATTGGAATGGTACAAATGGATTTCTGTGTTCTGGGCCTGATGCCTGCTGGTGCCTACCTACAGAGATTTTTCCCCCTTACCTCACTGGAGGCTTTTTTGTCATTATTTCAGAGTTCACACACTGAGTGTGGCTTTGGTTGGTGTAACAGGTGGAGTGGAGGAATAACTTACTAAAAATCATTTCAGATCACCATGGTTTGGATGGAATTAAAGGAACAAACTGTAGCTCTGTCTATACAAAACAACAAAAATGAGGGAATAAAAATTTCTTTTGAGCAGTGATGTTAGACAAAATGTACATTCATTTCTCTCCAGTGTGATTTGGCTATTAGCCATAATTAGCATTTCATGATCCTATAACTTCTTAAGGTAATTGTTCTGGTCTTAAGTTAATGGTTCTTGTTTTGAGAAATAATAAAATAGGAAAGGCTGGTAGGTTCTTCCTTGGCAGGTTGTGCATTTGTTTTTCTCAGTAATGGAAATGCTCTAAACTGGCTGCCACTGGACAGCTTTGCATTCCCAGGCTGTGTAAAGATGAGCTTTCTGCTTCAGTTTTATTGGCTTTTATGTACAGACCAACTTTTGGCTTACCATGAGTGTTGAAAAATAAGTAAGTAAGCAAAAGCTCTGTGTCCTTCTTTGACATTTTGCTGTATCTTGTTTGTTGTTTTCAGTGGATTCTGAATTTCATTGTATCTAAAGGAGCTAAAAGTACTGCTAAACCATCTGAAAATATTTGTGCATGCTTGTAGTCATTTCTGAATCATGCAAAGAAATGAATAGGCTGATTTGTATTTCTTGTAGAAAGTCATAATAATTTTTTTTAGGCTGCTACAACAAGGAAAACGTGGACAGCAACTGAATTGTGGGATTAATTTCCCAGGAAAACTGATTCACTTGCTTTATTTCTCATTCATCATAAAGCTTCTTTGTGCAGGTTAAGCTCTAGCAGTGGCAGACAAGTAGAGTTTTCTGAGATCCATATAGCATATACATAGTGTAAGATAGGTTTTTAAATTGTTTTTGTTTTTAAGTCTGGGTCTGGAAGTGAGGTAGAACTGAGCTTAAAGTTTGGATGCTTACCAGCCCTTTTGGTGCTCATAAATATACAGTTGTAGGCATGAATTTAGAACAGGGCAGAATAATTGTGGAAACCCTGGAGCAAAAGAATACCGGGAGAAGTACAGAGCTGCAAAGTAAGTGCTGCTAGTTAGGCAATTAATTTTGCTGTGTCTAAATAACTGCTTGTAGGAACTTGCAAATTGATTTTAATGTATATTGGCCTTCAATCTTACAACCATTGTGCAGTAGTTCAGGCACAGTTCTGGAAATACATTTCTTCTGCATAATTCCTTACTACTGTGTAAGTACTGTGGCTGTCTGAAAAGTTCTTGTGATATTTGCATCTCAGTGGAGAATACCCTGTAGCTGGTGTTCATCTCAAACATTGTTTGCTTTTCTTGCATCTCTCTGATAAAACTGAAAGTGGTAGATGTATCTTGAGACTCATATTTGATCCAGGAGGATTTCACTGAGCATTTCTCACACTTACAGAAACCTAACATTGTATCTTTACCTTCTAGTTTTGTTATTTCATATAATTTCTTTTTCAAAATGTAGTTTGTCCCAAGGCATTATGTCATCATGCTTTACATGTTTGGACTCATACAGTGAGTTTGAGGTTGCAGCATCCTGAGATTTAGCTTTTAACAGCCTTTGCTTATCCACAAGAATTATCTCCAAATTGTATAAAAATGTCAGAGTGCACAGTTTGTTTATAGTGATTGTTTACAAACCACTGTAAAATGCAGTGATTTGATGACCTTGCCTTTTTGCATGCACACCATTAATGCAGCAGAAGTAAATAAAACTTAGTTTTTAATCTGTTTCCTTGAGGAACTGATCAGCTTCCTCTGAAGTTTGAATCTATTAATTTTTAGAAAGGCAGTCGTTTTAGTTGAAAGCTGAAATGCATGTTTTTGTGCCTGAACCTCCTGTTAAAGAGAGGTTTTGAGCCTCTACAGTCTTGTATGAGTTGCCATTTTCAGATACAGCTTTAATTACTGAGGAGTAGTGACTTCTGTCTGATTTGTCTTTTGAGATTCAAACTTACACTTTTGTCTGAAAGCAAACCTCTTCGCAGCTGCTGGAAAATCCTTCACAAATTTTATTCTGTACTTTGCTCAGGAGGTATTATAGTGTGACTCTGCTGTTTGAGAACTTCTAATATCAGATGCTAAACAATGCAGAAACTGCCCATCAGCTTCTAGTTTCCCTCCAGCAATGCAGATTTCATACTTTGTTTTGTTTGCTCTTGGTTTCACCTCCAAGATCTACCTCCTTGGGTTCCTTTAAATATTAGGGCATCCTGGGGGAAGGAAAGGGAGTGGAGTTCTTGGGTTATTGGTGTGGGTATTTTTCTTTTTTTCCTGAGGTGTGCAGTTGATCCTTTGCCTTCTCCCCCTGCTTCCACAAGGGATTGTTTAGAGAAGAAATTTGTTAACTGCCAAATATGTAAGAGCTTTTGTTAAAAAGAGGCCACTTACCTAGGCAGCCTTTTGGGGTCACTGTGTGATACCCTGTGGCTGAGGACACTGAATTTGGTAATTCACGGTGAGTGGTGTTTGTTGCTGCAGCACTGAGCAATTCCCTGGTAATTCCTGGTAGTGCAGGTGACCCTGGACACAATTGTGGGTTTCAAATGTCCTTTATGTGCTCTCAAGCTCCTGGCTGCCCCTCCTGGCAGTTCAGCCTTTGGCACTCCCCAGGGAGGGGGGAGCTGGCTCTGTCTTTCCCTCCATCCACACCAGCTGGGTTTTTTGGGAGCTGCTACACTCCAGCAGCTCTGACAGGCAGGGGGGCTGCTCTCAAATGTGTCAGGTCAGGCTTCACTCATTCCAAACAAGCAGGAATTTAACAGGCTTTGAAAGAAGAAGAAGAAGAAAAGCCAACCCACCACAAAAAACACCCAACAAACAAAAGGAAAAGAATCCCAAACCTAAAGGGCCAAAAACTACCCCAAACAAAAACAACAACTCAACACAACCAAAATAACACCACCAACAAACAAACCATCTTCTGTCTGCTTAAGGACGCTACCTAAAGATTCTTTTTCTAAAGGAAATCTTGACTGCAGAAATGAGCACTTGACAAAAGCCTTGTTACAAAGGCAGCACCTGTAAAAAGGTTGCCCTAAAAATGAAATCATTAAAAGGTGGTTTTATCTAAATTGTATTTTATATATTAAGAAAAGGAAGTCTCAGTGCAAAATACTACAGATTTTCTTTTCAAGCCAATAGCATCTTTAACTGAAAATATTTTGCTTGCTTTTAACTGAAGTATTGTCAGATAGCAAAAGGCATATGAAATGTTCTGGGGGGTTTTGGATATGTTAGCTATGAATATGAGCAATTTTCAGTTCTGTAACATATAAAATATGTGTGTAACACTTTATTTATGGTTGCCTTTTTGTAAAGGATCCATGAGTGTATTTGCATTAGTTTAATCTTTTCACATTTATGGATACATGGTTCATCCTGGTGTTAGATACTTGTGGAGATTATATATTTGATATGTATATCTCTAAAAGTAATATATTTTAATATTACAGATTTAGAAATGGCCATTGCCTACTGGAATTTAGTACTTAATGGAAGATTTAAATTTCTAGACTTGTGGAACAAATTTTTGTTGGTAAGTTTAAACCTTTACATAATCTGGACTGCTGCAGTATTTTCAGCACTTGGAAGATAAACATGTTTAAGTTACTGAGTAGATGAAATAGACTGTCTTGACCTAAATCTCAGATATTCATAGTGTGTACAAGAGAAATATGTTTTGGGGATATGGATGTGTCTGAGACAGTAAAAATGAATGTATAATAGGGTTTTGATTTATTTTTTTTTAAATAAAAATTTTCCACCTCTCCAAACAGGAACATCATAAAAGATCAATTCCTAAGGATACCTGGAACCTTCTTCTAGATTTTAGTACAATGATAGCAGATGATATGTCTAACTATGATGAGGAAGGTAAACACTGCCATTTTCTCTCATTAACTTCTGTGTTTTATATTACATTTATTACGTGTATCTGCTTTGGCACAATCTCAGAACCAGCTCCAATAGAGTATTACTGGTGATCTGAAGTCCAGTTAGAGCTGCTTTAATGCACGTTGTAATCGTCTCTGTTACTGATGTTTTAAAAAAGAAATGCTGAAGCTTTCATAGAATCCATTTTCTTTTTTTGTTCTGTCTAAGCTCAGACACAAATTCTTTCTTACTGAGACAACCTCAAATTCTTTCTTATTGAGACAAACCCTGCTATATGTCCATTTAAAACAGAGATTCTCTCTTGGTGCAGTTCTTGGCATCTTCATCCAAGTAACTGATCATGGTTTGTGCGGCTCCGTGTAGGGTCCTCTGGTTACTGCATTTCGTAGCTGAGAATGTTTTTAAGTCTGGTTGTTTCAGTTTATGTGAGGCTTGGACATGTTTTGACAGAGAAGTGAAGCTGGCAGCACACAGGGGTTGCTGAACAGAACTCACTTCCTACCAAATGTGTTTCTTGTAAACTTCTGTATCGATCTTTCCTCTTCCAGTCCATGTGCAGCCAAGAACAGCTGATTACCCTCAGCCCTTGGCAGCACATCACTTCAGTGAGGGGGGGAAACTAAACTTGTGATACCTCCGGAGCAGAGGGCAGCAAACTCCTCCAAGTTTATTTAGTAATTATGGACTGTCCTCATTCCCTCGTCAGTTTGGAGTTAGGATTTTGGGCAGTTTTTTGGGTTTGTCCGGAAGATGACACTTGAAAGTGATGTGTATTAACTGGCTTTAAAGGAAGCAGAAATCTTTAATCGGCTCTTAAATTTCAAGCAGGAAAATAAAATTGTATTTTTTTGCTTCAAACTCCGCCTAATTTAATACTGGAAAGCAAATAGCTTGTCTGGATATGAAGCTTGTGAAAAAATGCCTTGTTGAACCAAGTTCTTACATTCTGGTGTTTTCCTCTTTTAGGGGCATGGCCAGTTCTTATTGATGACTTTGTGGAATTTGCACGCCCTCAAATTGCTGGGACAAAAAGTACGACAGTGTAGCATTAAAGGACCCTTCTAGAGTGTACATAGTCTGTACAAATACCTGAAATGGAGAATTGCACAGTCAATTTCTGCTGGCTGGACTGAACTGAAGATCAATCCTCACAATATGGCTGAGGGTTGAGACAAACCTTTAAGGATACATCTTGGACCATATCATATTTCATTCTTCTACTGGTGGTTTGGGCTTTTCTTCTAGTCTGGACCACTCTTGCCCGTTAAAATTCCAACACTGTGGATTTCATCATGGATTTATTTTTTTTGGTGGATCACCCTAGTTTCATCTCCCATTAAGTCCTAGAAGCTTTATAATTATTTTGAGGTTTCTGATTTCACATAAAGCACAACGCTGGTCATCGTCAGACAACTGTTGTATGGCATCTGAATTATACAGATCAACATCAAAACAATTTTTAAAAGAATCCTTAAATATACACTTGGGGCTAGTTGCAAAGACTGTACTGATAGCACTTCCTGCAAGAGTGATATATTTAAGCGTACTGGGTCCGAGTTTTTTCTTTTCTGGAAAACTGCAGGTGTCGTCCAAGTCTCTGGTCAGAGCAGTGACAGGAATGACCAAGGAGCCCCAGGGCTGTTGACTGGGGGTCGCTGGTGCCTGGCTGAGGTTTGCTGGTGGCTCAGCTGCTCTGGGGACAGCTCGGGGACGACACAACTCGAGCACTTCCACCCCGTGGGCAATGGCAGAGCCCGCAGTGGGCTGAGCTGTGTCCTCACAGAACCCAGTGTTCTCCAGGTTACTCTCTGAGAAATCAGATCTCATTACAGTTTTGAAATGCTTATCTGTCTGTCAAAGAAAGGTTTTTCATTTCTGTGGAAATCAAACACTTGAATATACTGAATTTGTGTCTTAACTGTTTGCTACACAATACAGTATTTTAAATTAAGATATGTGACTTTTATGGCTTAGGTGTGACAAAGCAAATGGCCCTGTTGTACAAGAAGCTGGTGAGGTTGATGTGAATCTGGGTTTTGAAACCATTATCCTGGTAAGTTAAATCTTCATAATATAGAGGTACTGCCATTATGGGTGACACCCTTTTTAAAATTATTTTGCCGAGTTTTCCTTAAATTGACATATCATTGTGGTTGCCAAATACAGAAATTACGAGTAAAGCTTTCTCAAACAAGCATAGATCAGATACAAACTACCACACTGGCTTCGGTTGTTTAAATTATTTTGTGGATCATCACTACTTCTGTCTTGCTGCATTTGACTAAATGGCTTCATTTGGATCAAAGCAGGTTTTATCAGATGAGATTCTTTATTAACACAAGAGCCCTTTAGCTGCTTTTATGTCTTCTACTTCTCACTGAGTTACTTGTGAAGGGATTTGATAAATCCTGCTCTGGGAAATAAGCTGGAAAGAACGAGATCCAGGTGAGGAGACAGACCATACTTACAAGTGAGAAGAGGGGGTTTAAGTCCACACTCTAAATAGTGCCCTGATAAGGCCAGAATTATTTTTGAGATGAGTCATTGGTACTTGCACTAGACTGCAGCACAGTTTTATGCACATGCTAAAAGTATTTTAGGGAAAAATTGACTATTAAACACCTAAAATTTTTATTTGTATTCTGTGCAGTTGACCTTAAGGCTGGCTCCCCTTACAGCAGTGCCCTTTTTGCAAATCCAGTTGTGCATTTATTCCAAAAATACAGTTCCTCAAAAACATTGCAGACTTGCTCCAGCTACTGGAATTGGCTATGCCAAAAACTGTGTGTTTTGCTGCTTTCAGTATTTCCTTTCTCAGTTTTGTGTAAATAAAAATCAATTTGAAATTATGGGGGTGGGTGGGGTGGAAAAAAAAAGCTCGACAAGGTTATCTTGTACTGTTTTCTGTCTTGAGGGTTTTGGTACTGTTTCAGATTGATTAGTTCAAGTATGCTGTGTTTGGAGAGGAGAACTGACTTGCTTTTCATCCCAATGCAGACTTGTCCCTCAAAAAAGTCTGGGCATTGGGCAGTGGCGAAATGCCATGGTGTTTTAGAGACTCTTCCTTTTGAATGCAAGATCTTTCCAACAAAATAGTGTTGTCATCAGTTTGGTACTACATGCTTATAATTACTGTGTAATTATAAAGAAATACATAAAAACTTTGACTAATTATGTTGCAGAAAAGGGTTATTTGTGCTATCATGGCATCTTAAAAGTCTCAAAATGACTGAAGTTGAGAGAAACATTGATTTAACAGGGTGTTGTTCTAAGGACAAAATGCCTGATTACAGGGACTATTTTGTACTGAAACATGCTCGGATGTGGCCATGTGGTTTTTTTCCTTCATATATGTGTGGGGTTGTTTTTGTTTTTTTTTTTTAAGAATGCAGCCAGTTGCTTACTTGGATTGCTTTAATTCGTAAGTGCTTATGTCTTCAATTTGACGATCTCCCCGCAAATGGATCCATTTAATTTTGCCAAATGTCAAGGAAAAAAAAATGAAGGCAAACGTCAAGTTTGTAAACTGTTTTTATACATTAAAATATGTACAAAATTAGAAGTGCCCTGATATAAAACACTTACTCTTGAGATTATATTTAGTAAAATCCCATCATTTACATATCTCTGTAAGTTCAAAATGTAACTTCTTACAATCCCTCTCATTACCAACAGAGGCAATAAAGCTCCAGTGAAATTGCCATGACTGAGGTTTGTACTGCATTGTTTCAGTGTATTATTTGTAAAACTCGTTTCTGGAATGTGCTCTTAAGGAGTGGGGGCAGAAAAAAGCAATGGAATACGTGTGTTCTGCATAAAATACAGTTCAGGGCAAGTCTTTCTTGTGGGGGGGGGGAAAAATTCTAAAAACTGCTCCTCCACCTTGCCTGTTGCCTGTTCCTAATGTTTACAAGTCCCACCTGGGGCTGATTCTCCCAGCCCTTGGCGGGGCCGTGCCCCAGCATGTGAAGGAAGACACCACACACACTGCAGTGGTTCACACATGCCTCCAGGACAGCAGTAAAGCCACTTTTTATTGATCAGCTTGTTAATAAGTATGACTTGTTATAACTTATGACTTGCCTCAAAACTTTTACAATGAAATCCATACTGAGACATCCTTGTTTAAGAAAAATACATTTTTTTAAAAGAATGCATTCAATAAACTTTTGTCATTCACACTTTTATTTAAATAACCTTGCCAGAAGTCTCTGTAGATTTTATTTGAGGATAGTAAATTTACTGGGTTGGCTTTTAAACAAAAACCAGTGATGGCCTTCAGGCTTCTGAGCTCTCTAGCAGTTGACCACACCATTAAATACTTGATGTAATTATAATTTCACCTATCAAAAATAGGCCTTAGCTTTGTAAATATGGAGCTGGTTTAGTACCAAGGTGTGGAAGTATCTGCACAAAATAAACACCAAGAGTTTAGCTCCCTAAATAGGCACCTGTACCTCAGGCCCAAGTCTGACCATTTAAACTGGTAGAAAACACCCAGCTACTGGAAGTTCTCAGTCAGCAAAAGCTGCCTAAATGCAGTTTGAATGTTCTGCATGAAACTGCAACTGTTTCTTTTCTAAAGTCAGTTTTGTGTTTTTGGAATATAACATTGCAAGCCTTTTTCAGTGTTCAAAGGACAACTGGCAGGAGTTGGAGGGATAAATCACATTAGGGCGAGGAACCTGTGAGGGTGAGAGATGAGGGGGCTGTAAAAATTGTGTGGGGAGAGGCCCAGGTTTGTTTTCTTTTTCTTGCTGGTGACTTTTTTCCAGCCCTGCTCCTGACTTGGCCAGAGTGCAGCAAGGCTGGCTTTGCTCTGCTGTCCTTTCCTCTACCACTTAATTAAAACAATGACTCAGCTAGAAGTGAAAGTTTTATTTAATAAATATAATTTTCATAAACCATTTTTAAAACATCTACTGACCAAACTGGACAAGGAGCAAGCACACAGCCTTGCTGTCAGAGGAGCAAAAATAACGAGGCAGCCACAGTGTCAGAGGTCCAAAATTCTTTGTATTACTTATTGCTCATTTCCAGTGGGAAACGCCCCTAGCTGCCTAAAATTAAGGATCAACATCTTTTAAAACGTACTTCTTGCAGAGATGAGACCATTCCAGTTTTTTTCTTCAAAGAAGCAAGCTCAATCCCACTTCAGTGAAAAAACCGGAGTCTAGATGATTTGTTGTTTTTGTATGCATGAAACCTGAAATCTGTCACGGGGGCTGCTACTAGGAATTGTAAAAATATATTCTTTGAGATACAAATAAGATCCTCCTGCAGCAAGGTGCACCTCATTTTTAACCATTTTCAACTGCGTGCTCCACAGATCATCTTTGATCCTGTTGTCAAAATGTAAAAAGGGTGAGAACCTGCTGCTGTTGGAAGTAATTTCCTTGAAAACTGCTGAGGAGAGATGAATAAACCCCCAGGCCATGGAGGTGCCCGCCAGGGTCTCTTTCAGCCAAGCCTCCAAGAGCAGCGCGTTTCTGTCCCCGCGTGTCCCGCAGAGCTCTTCACCCCTCGGGCTCCTGCCCTCCGCGGTGACACGGCCGGGCTCAGGGGACACCGGAGGGGGCTCAGCCGGAGCCGGGCGGTGACAAAACAACGTCCCCTAAGGAGCACCAGGCGGCCGGGGCAGCACACACGGCTCTGAGCGAGTCCTGACGCCTTTGGAGCAGCACTGAGCTGAAGGGAGAGAGAAATCCATCGAAAGCAGCAGCCTGGCACATCCGGCACATCCCGCTGCAAATGCGCGACCAAGAGCTGACAGCCACGAGCATCCCCAGCACCCCGGCGCTGCTCCTGCTATGGACCGAGGCATTCCCAGAGCAGAAACCAAACCGTGCCACTGGAAACAAACAACAGAAGCAAGGAACGTGCAAAACAACCAACAACAAAAACACTTGCAGAAAAAAATCCCAGCCCAGAGCTGCAAAGGAGAGAGTCGGGCTGGGAAATAATTTAGGAACAGGATAAAGGCTAAAATGAGTCCCTGGTGAAAGGTTTGCCCAGCTCTAGGAAGGGCTCCTTTAAGCAGTGACAATGGTGGGTTATTAGGGGTTCTACACACACACAAAAAGAGAACCTTGAAATAAGTGGTTCAAAAGCACATTTTGCTTGAGCACTTTGGAACGCTGAATTTCACAAAAATCACAGTATTTAGAAGTACAGCAATAGCAGACAGAACTATGAAAAATAATTTAGGTTGCAGCTTTGAGACTTCGAGCACTAGAAAATGGTATTTTATTCCAATACAGGAGTTACACTAGGATAAAAAAAATGTTTGAAAGTATTACCAGATATTTTCAGTAAGAAATTATAGGTGCTTAATATGCATTCTAAGTTGCATAAGCTTCTCTCAAATCATTCTGAAAATGAAAACCTAAAGTTTTCAGCATTCCTTCCTTTGAAGCTTCTGTTCCCCCTTCCCTGCTGTAATCTTAAAAAATACAGAGTATTTTTAAGCAGAATATTTACATTTAGTTTTTGAAACAATTCAGAACATCTCAGGTTTTTTTTCCACTGCATCCTCTTAAAAGCATGAGTTTGGCAACTGAAATTGTTTTCCTAAGTACCAAAACCAAACCCTGTTCTTCCCAGAGGCAGAATTGACCTGCAGAGAACACTACCCCATTGGGGAGTGCCTGTGGAGAAGGTGTGAATTCAGAGACACTGGATAGTAAAGTGAGTGTACACCACTCTTGCTTTGAACTACGAACTTCTACAGGCCTTTAGGGATTTCAAGGCTAAAAGGGAATGGAACATTTCCTCCCCATGGCAAAGCCTCCTCCCCCTGTTCACACTCACACTGGGAGGTGAATGTGAATTGCACTGAATTAGCTGGATTTTGCAGTTTCCCTCATGAAGGACTCTGCACGATGCCCAGGGCACAGTGAACTAGCTCCTACACTTCATCTATCAAAGAAATACACAAAGTCTTTGTTCCTTGAATAGGAGCATTTTAAGAGATTTGTGACATCAACACAAAACCCCAGTAACTTCCACACAAAGTATTTGTCACACCAAAAAACCTGCCCTTAAGCAAACCACATCTATGCTCTTACTCAATGAGACATTGCTTAGATTTACTGCAAATAAAAAAATATACCTTGGCCGAGGGATGAATTCTTAAGTCCTTCCTGAATTGTTTAAATGCAAGTTTCTTCGGTAACCTTACAAACACTGGGAAAAGGGGAAGCAGGGGGAAAGGGAGGAGAGGAGATGGAAGGTTTTAAAGAAACAAATAATGAGCGCAAATTATTCTTCAAATACACGACTGTGCTGCTTTTGTGCAAATCTACTGAACACACTGGTGTGGTAAAAGCCAAAATACATCACCTAGAGAGCTGGGCCAGTGGAAATGCTTGGAGTGGGGTTTATGGCAAAGCCTCTGCTTCCCCTCACACAATGAACCTGTCTGGGTCTCAGGGCAGGCAGGACACACGAAGCACACGAATGGATGAAGGCACACGGTCACACACACTGACAGGACAATGCTGTGCCTGACACAGAAACAAGCACTGCTGAAAAGTGAAACACTGTGGTTGAGGTGTAAAATACAGCTAAACAGCAGATATCTGATTAGAGTAGAATAATAATTCTGTATTTCCTAGGTATCCATTGCAGCATGAAGACTCCTAGGAGGAGAAACCACTAGGAAGAAAACTACTGTTTTAAACCCAGGTTTAATATAGGCAGGAAATATAAAGGAAGTTATAGGAGTCAGTGAAATGTATTTTGCTATTATGGAGGGATCTGGATGGACGACAATCAGGTTATTGCCTCTCCAGCTGGATCCAGGTTTTCAGCCCTATGCAGTGGGATTAGTCACATGTTCATACCTGCTGCATGAGAAGACAGGGCTCAGATTTAGTGTTTCTTCATCCCCTGGGCACTTGCTGGGGGGAACCTAGGGCACACTGGCATTTTCAACCTCAAGCTTCGCTGCACTCAGGCATCTGAAGACATGATACAGAAATGTGCTACGAATGCTGAATTAAACTTATTTAAAAGGGAAGTTTGCAGCATTTTGTTTCTTCTTCTCGTCTTGTAATTTACTTTTAAAGCTTCTTAATTTCTGAATTGATCTTCACCTATAACAGTGCGAAAAATCCCTTGTCTGCTGCCAGTTCAAGTCACTACAGATTTAACAACAAAGTTGCAATGACAATTTCTTTCCTGCACAGATGTTGCCGTGAGCACTGAGATCTTGAAAACTCCACCGTACCTGCAGCCTTTAGGTCTGACTGAAGCTGCCAGGCACTAATACAAAAACCAAGCTCCAAGAGGAGAGCTGAAATAATCCCAGTTAAAGTCATGGGCAGGAAAATGAACAGCGGAGCTGTTTACATGTAAGGAACATCTGAAGGATCTGAGCCCAGAAAAGTGGGACCTCTGCTCATTGAACATGGGAGAATTTGGGATGTCAAGAGGGTTACACTCCCCTGGCAGCAGCCCAGTTACAGTCAGCTAGGTTTGCAGCAGCCCAGACTTACAGTTTTAACCAGAGTTAATTTTAAGATGGATCTTTACCCTTCCAACTGTCTGACAGGACGAGTTATTGAGTTATTGATTAGTTATTACCAGTTATGGATGGGATGTCACTGTCAGAGATGACAAAAGGGGGTGTCCCAGAGCAGCAGCACTTTTCCCAGCCCCCAGCCATGAACAGCACCGTTCCAAGGCCCCCTTGCAGCACCTCCACTTCGTCTCCCACATCCCAGGACAAGCAGTGGGTTCAGCCACCCTGGCTGAGGGGAAGTGAAATGGTGCTGCTCCCCAGCCCCCAGCGTGCAGACACGTCTGTCCTGGGACAGGGAGGCACCTGCAGGATGCACCACCCGGAGCTCCAACTGTGCAATTTGTTTTTATTGGCATACTTAGGTATCAAAACATTGCCATCAAGGTCTCGGATCCTTCGAATAGACGAAGATAATTAAGCATTAATTATATCTTCAAAGTACAACATGACCTAATATAAATACATGAAAAAGAACAAAACATGCAAAAATTCCCCAACTTTAAAAGGATTAATAATTCAAAAAATTTATGCTAGTGAGGCTTATGCTCAAACCACCAATTCTTAACAAATTTTTCCATGTCAGGATCCAGAACTGTTAACAAAACACACAGGGCATAATAAAAGATGACTGGTTTCTGAATTGTACTTTAGGAGAACGGTGAACTGTTATATCCCTTATTATTCCAAATTACTGATTTGTCACAGTCAAGTGTTTTTCAAAGCAATGGCTTATATATTGCCACTCATACACCAGCATAAATATTTGAATTGTATTTAACTCTCAAAAATTACTTAACTGATTGCTTACAGAATACAGTAACTGTCCACAGAAGTAACAAAATGGATTTCCAAACTGCTAAGACAGCATCTGCAAGACAGCTCCAAATAAATGTGTGTTTAAAGGGAAGGGTCATCATGAAAAACACAACTTTTAATAGTTTCATTGTGGAGATTCAAATTGATTTAAACTGGATCACTCAAATTTGGGAGGAGAAAGATTTCTGTCATTGCCCTACAGGGATGTCTCGAGTATTAAATGTAGGATTCCAATCTGCTCATACAGCAACAAAAAGGATAAAATGGTCAGAAATAAAAGCATTCCTTAAAAAAACCCAACTTAATTTAGCAATTTGTAGATATAATTAAAAAAATCCTGGAAGCAACTGCTGTGGAGATTATGCCAGGCCAGACAAGCCCTGCCTGGACTCAGGAGTGCTCTGGGCTTTCCTGGGGCAGCGCCGGACACTGAGCTCACCTCAGCACCTGCTACAGGTGTGTGAGCACCACACGGCTTCCACAAGGCATTCAAAAATGTCCCTGTCAGCAAGTGGCTGAGTCCAGTGTGGAGAGAGTCAGGATGCTCCTGTCGTTGGCATAGAAGGGGTCCGATGAACTCCATGATCTAAAGTAACAATAAAAGAAAAGTTTGGCTGACTGGGAACTTGTACTCTAGAGGTGAGGAGAAAGTCTAAGAGAGCAAAAGCTAAAAGTGTTACGAGAGCAGGCAAATGTACCTCTTTAAAGGACTAATCTGCTAATTTCATGTAGGCACCTGCAGTTCATTCAGACCTTTGGAAACAGAGGCCAATTCATGCCTGCTGTGTAATTAGCACACAGCTACAGCTATTGCCATCGCAATTAAAACAAGCAGAGGTTTTTATGCCTATTTTGCAGCCGAGGTTTCAGTGCTGTGGCTCAGGAGGCTGTGAATGCTGCCTGGGTGCAGAGGCATTGTGAGGCTGTCCCAGCAGAGCCCTGTGGAGCACACAGCCAACCCTGGACATGGGCACAGCCGTGTCCCAGCGGGAAACATCCACACTGCCTCAACCTGGGGGAGGCAAAACTTCTCTCCAGCCAGGAACCTGTTTCATCCCTTCTGTTACCCTGCAGAACAGCAGGGAACCACCCCAGACGTCACAGCTGCTGACTCAGAGGGGTCTCACAACGTCTTTCACTTGAGGACAAATTACTGCTTGGGAAGAAATACTGTTCTTGGCTGGACAGCATTACAGGACTGTATGGGAAAAGCTGAAGAAGTTTGGAAGGCAGGAAATCAAAACACAATGAGCTTATCCTCCAAATTAGGCTCTGTCAGAAATCTGCTGTTTCTTTAGAACTGTTCCATGCAGTGCCTTGACACAAGAACCACTAATGGGAGACCCAACAATTCAGCAATGATTTCTACTGTACAAGTAATGTATGTGATCCAGCATTCTCAGTATTTTAGTGACTGACAAGTCGACAGACAATTTAATGGAACAGACAGACAAAAATGCATTTTAACATACCACACCACACATTTTATATTCTACCTGGTAAATGAAGCTATAGAAAATACTTCTCAAATACATTTTACAAGCAGTAAATTAAGCACAAGAGACTATATTCCTGTGGCCCACTACTCCAAGCATTTGTACAACTTTGATTCATCAAAGTTTTTATCAAAATTTGATACAATGTTTGATTTAATGTTATCATATTTGACAGAATATCGGGAGCAGAGAATACAACACAAGCTGGCTATAGCAACATTATTTAAAATAGTGCTTTTCATTCTACAGCACTTGCACAAACAACATATTCATCAGCATCACTTCAATCAACAAAAATAGTTTGCAGCTACCTCCTGGTTGAATACTTAGCTGCTTTACAGAGTACAAGTACTCAAAAGACCATCCTGTTGGAGACTGCACAATCTTCTGGAGATTTAGACAAAAAACAAAGCAGCTCAAGCTCATGAACAAAGCCTAAACAATTTTAAAATCACCCAACAGTTTTCTTAATTGTACCTTCAGCATTTCACAACTTGTAACTGCTTCATGTGATTTAAGCAATTAGTAATTTAAAAAAAAGAATAAAGACTTTCTTATATTAGCAAAAGAAGTGTAAGGGAGAAAATGGTCCCTTGACTTTTAGACCAGGTTTTAAGTGTCAATACTGAGTGGAAGGAGCCAAAATCATTGGAGAAAATAAATATGACTGACTTTAAAAAAAATTCTTTTCTATTTGTACTGCACATACATTTAAGTGAAACTGGAAGATTGTTTAGAGCAATTTCAACCAGAGGCAGACGCAAAACCCACAGAACTTCAAGCCCTTAGTGTAGCACCAAGATAGTTTTGCATATTCATTGAACTTAATTCTAATGTCTGTGTTCTAAGAACTCTAAAATTATTTGGCTAGATGGAACTACATCTGAAAACTACATGAGGTAAGCAGAAAAGAAACCTGAGAAAAAGCAGTCTTGAAAAAAGTGTTTAATATTCTGTCAAATATGAGTTAGCTTCAATAAGTATTTTTAAGTTCTTAAGGAAAGAAAATTTGAGTGGAACAAAGAGAAAACTGTAAAACTGGAAATACATTGCAGAAAACAAAACACAGAATACCTACCTTATAAGACTACAGGTTACTAAGGCAATTGTTAACTAACAATCTGCCCTAATTAGATAACTATAAGTGAAAAGAAGTAGTATGAGAAATTCCTCATTTGGAAAGCACGGTTTTACAGAGAAGTGAAAAAACCCCCAGAAAAGTTAGAGCAACTGCTACCAAAATGTTGATTTTTAGACCGATTAAATGCTCACCTTGTAGATTAAAAATTCTATTAAACTGTTTATTTTACACATCATGCCCGCTTTCTACACAGCAAGTTTGAATTAAAAATATACTTAATCGTAACAGTTCATTTTTCATATGGAATGAAACTTCTTGCATACTCATACCCTAGATTTGTAGAAACATTGAATAAATTTCATAAGCAAGCCCAAAGAGAGAGACTGACTGAAAGCACAGACACCGTGTTCAACACAAGAGTTCCAACAGAGATGAGCTACAGACCAGGCAATACCTAAAGGCAGAATCAGAGCTGACAAAGCTGTCAGGGAAAATTACCCACACGAGATTTGATACCCAATGAATGATATCACAATCTTTAACTGAAAGACACAAAGTTCTTCAAATACAAAATGAGTTTCCTTGAAAATGTGTGTAGTTCAGTTTTCAGGTTTGCCTTTTGACCAATGAAGGACCATGATATCATTCAGGGACAGAGATTACGATGTACAAAAGACTATTTTTATTTCTACCCCCAAATATTTCCACATTTGTTTGCTATCCCTCTTTGTTTGGAAATGGGGAGATGGCACATGAGAGGATTCAGTGAGAGCTCCTCTCCCAGCTGGGCTGACTGCAAGAGCAGTGTTGCTCCTCAGACATATTCAATTACTCAACATGCTTTTATGCCCTGATGTTTGTTTCACATGTGGTTTGTGAAGGAAAGATTTATTTAGTACATACTTTGGAATGGCACACATGATTTTGACAATATACCTTCTGGAACCCAAAAAACATTGAAAATTCTTAGAACCTGAAGACACTATTCTGTCAATCACTGATTTTAGAAATAGATTATAAAAGTTATACTACAAAAATATTTCATCTTCATATCAATCAATGGCTGAAAGATTTAAAGGCTCTCCTCCTAACAATGAAGTTAGATTTAAGGGGGGGAATGTGAGCCTTTTGTATACCTTCAGGAGTAATGCAAGCTCCAAGGTAAATATTTGGAGGTTGTACATCAAGAACCAAAGGGAAGTCTTTCGACTTTACGAACAACTCCTGATTTGTGAAGGCAAAAAAGTAATCATAAAAAGGAGAACAAAAACAGCAGCAAGGCTTGATTTTCTAAAGAGAAGAATGTACAAATCAATAGAAATTACGATAGATACAACACAAGAGCTTGTAAAGCCAAACTAAACACTTTAACAGAAATCTTTCGAAAACCGTTTTTCCCCTCCCCATCCCAAAAGAAACCACTCAAAAGAAACAAGAAGCTAATCTTTTAGGATGAAAAAAGTACAATAAAGAGTTGCATTTTCTACTTAGATGAGCAAAACCTGCAGCTGGTTTCTAGACATCTATTGCTGCAGGCTCATCAGGTTCCAGTTTATAGGAGAATCGTCTGCAGCAAAGGCTATTGAGAGAAATGCCACACCTGTTGACCCGGGTTGGGCTACACCTTCCCATTAGTCGTTCCAGCATTCTTCTAACAGATGTGCATGCTGTTTCCCCATCTGAGAAGCAGCACATGGAGTCCAAGCAGTTGATACCTGAACCTGCCTCAGTAAGCTGGAAAGAAAAAATTTAAAAAAAAAGGAAAAAAAAGAAAAAAAGAAAAAAGAAAAATCAGTACTCACAAATTCTAGCAATGAAGATGTTACCAAAAAACACTTAGAAAAGCAGGTTTTCTTAAAGCTAGAGTGTTGAATATTTTTCCATTTTATAAGACAAGTACAATAATAATATTACCACTTCCTAAGGTCTACATACACTGAAATTTGTTCTTCCCAAGGTTTGAGTGCAGCCTTGCTGAGTGCATGGAAATGGCCTGGCATGGCATCTGCCTAACACTGGCAATGAACTGGTCAGGATTTCCCTCCAGCAATCCCCACAGCAGAGCACATGCACTTCCAGCTGGGATGCCTTGATTCACCTCTGTGGCCCTACAACAATTTACACCACCTCAGCCCTGTTTTAAGGGAAATTTATCACGACAAAGCTTCAGGCTGCAGAATACAACACAGCAACCCAATCCCAAGTAATTTTTCCTCAAGTGCACAATGCAACTTCCTAGAATAATTGACATTATATCACTACCATAGATACCCTCGGCTTGGTTTATCCAAAAGCAAACAAGGCTGATGTCAGAAAGGTTCAGTCATATTCATGGCAGCATGAAGAATAATTCAACATTAGCACAATAAACTCTTTCAACAGCTCATGTTTTGTAGGTGAGAAAAAAAAGAATAAAAGAAATAAAATAAAAAGAAAGCAGTAACAGATGTATGGGTGTAAGTGCCACCTACCAGTGTGCTCCTCTACAGCACTGCTGCACCAACTGCAGCATATCTGGAATCTCCTACTTCTGCAGAGAGAATATCCTAAACTGACTTCGGTAACCATTCCAAGGAGAAATAAAAATGTGAAGTGTGGGGATGCTTTTTAATTTAATTTTAAGCTCTCTATGAGAGCATCCTATCAAACAAATACTGAACACAGAGGCTGAACTTAAGCATCCATTACCCTCTCCTCACACCAGTGAAAGAAGAATTCAGGGAGGAGGCATCTTAGTCCATGAGAGGACACAGCTCAAATAAGACCTTCCCACAACTTTGCACTGTGACACCAAAGGTCACTGTTGTCTCAAGACTGTTTTTGAGCCCCAGTTTCTTCCATGCCACCCACAGTTGCCAAACACTGCAAGGAAAGCAAAGAATCTCAAGAGTTCCCTATGGGAATGGTTTACTATGAGTGGACACACTCTCTTTCCTAATTCCCCCACACAGGCAGCTGGACACGTTTACAGCTTCACAACAGAAGAACAGCCTGCACAACAAAGAAGAGGCAGCTAACAGAAACAAGAGGTTTTGGGAAATACAAGAGAAAAATCTCAACTGGCAGGACAAGGAGGAACACATGCAGAACTGGTGTTTGTTTCCGTGCACCTTTTCCTGTGCCTGCCTCTTCCTCAGCCCTGTGCCACATTCAGACCTTCCCATCACACCACTCATTGTGATGTTCACAGAACAGTCACCCAGCAGCTGTTGGAACAGCTGTACAGAATTCTCTACAAACTGAGCCCCCTAACCCTGTGGATGCTGCACCTCAGAGGCTGTGGCTGAGTACAGGCAGAACATGCCTTAACTCACACACTCATCTGGGGGCTCTTTGGGACACAAAAGGAACATTTACTGTGACAGTGAACTTCTGTACCTCAGAGACAGGTCTGAAAGGGGTTCTGGTTAAAAGACAAATGAAACAAAACACACCTCAACAGAGCCTGAGACCCTGAACACTCCCACATGATCACCACCACGACTGGTCCCAACTGCAGAGCCACAGAAGATACCAGATACAGGAACTGCACACTTTGCAGCACTGCAGTACCAGCAAATATGACCTTCAGAGCCACCTCAGATTGTCCTTGCAGAGTTGTGACACAAGAGATTACAGAGAGCAGAAGGAATTCCCATTTGGAGGTCAGCAGGCGAACCCCCTGCTGCAGATGGAGTGACCTTCACAGCTGTTGTCACAGCAAAACTGTAACATTCCTACACTCAAACGATTTCAAACAGAGTATTTAGTTCATCCATTAGCCTCAAGCAGACCTTTAAAGTTACTGCAGAAAGTCACATTACAGTGGCTGTATGCTGGATCAGATGAACCAGAGCACTTTTTTCCTGTTACCCTGAGAGCCAGCAGCCCTGGGTATTATCCAAAGACTGTCAGGAAGAGGAACCAAAAGTAACTCAAACAAGCTTCCAAAGAGCAAACTCAGCTCTGGATTTTGGAGGTCTTATGTCTCTTTTTCTGGAGAATCTCCTTTATTCTTCACGAGTTAGATACAAAAAACTAGGATCATGCTTGAACCGCAACTGATGGAAAAGTTAGCATCACTTCTTAAAAAAACGGCGAATGAGACCTTACACAAGCCCAGAAACAGTAATTCTGTTCTGTCAAACTCACAGTTAAGTGTAAAGAAATACTGTGAGAACATTAAGGACAGAAAAATCCAATTACATTTTATATGTAGATATGTTGTTTATCATTGCCTGGTGAACATGAATTTTTGTATTTATATCCACTGCCTGGAAGGAAGCTACACATGCTAGAGAGTCCCTTTTCTCACTTTCTCTCTGTGGAGGACAATTATTGTCATAGTTTTACACCAAAGTAAAACCTAGCATGGCAAGGCAGGAAGGCATAACGTTCCCTGGAGACCTGAAACAGACTCTCAGGAAACACAAGGCAGGAGAGACAATGCTTTAAAAATAAAAAATGAGTATAGAGAAATACCAGATAATATTTGGACGGCAAATAAAGTATGTTCATAAGGTAAGATCTGGAATCTCAAGAAACATAATACTTCATGAGGGAATGGCCTGTTGGATGTAATAAATCAAAAAGCAACTGAGGTACAGAATTAAAGAATGATTCAGCTTGATAAAGGAAAAAAAAACACCAAACCAACACTCTATTATGCAATTTTTCTTGTAGGTACCAAAAATATGGGCATTTTGGAGCTGGCTCTATGACTGTCTCTGTATGATATATGTAAATAAATGCACACACAGTAGGGTACAGTGGGAGTACTACCTAGTGGAGGTAAGAACTGTCGGGCAGGGAAGATGGGTCTAGCAGCTGCCTATTGTCCTCCCCTCTGTGCCTGCTTTCAGCAAAGTCACATGCTGAGCTGACTGAACCCTTATCTTCTTCCATCTGGAAGGACAGAAAAGTATCAGGTCTTATAAAGCACCATGCTTGCATTGCTTTAAAACAGTTACCATTGTTACAAGAACTTTCACAGGTCTGGTGTTGAGAGAACAAGGCATGTTTACAAGGTCAAGAGGCAATTTTTATTTTTGGTGGATCAAAAGCGGTTTCTCAGTGCCCAAGTGTTAAAAGTGTTTGGCCTTTTCGTGCTCTACAGACTACAACAAGGAAATGCAACAAATTTGGAATCTATCCAAAATTCTTAGGTTTTGGAGTTTTATTTGTTTTCTCCCTTCTAACAGAAAGGACCACTTCAGTTTGTTTGTCTTACTGCAGGTTATTCCATGTGGCACAAGACAGACATTTCAACCCAAGATTTAATCACACTGAAAAGTTGGGACTTTGAGGAACGGGGAACGTGTTTAATCCTGTACACCAAGTTAAGAGCACTGCAGGGTATTTTCCTGAGCCCAGGTCCCAGCTGCCAACATTCTGATGCCACATGGATGTTTTAGCAAATTGATATGAGATGGTTATGACTATTCCACAATTAAGTTAAAACTTGCTCCCTACTGTAAATTTCACTATCTCTAACCCTAAATATACCATATACCCAAATCCCACCCAATTAGATTTAAAATTTTTGAAGAAAACATATAGGACTGTTGACATCTAACAACTTCACTGCTATGACGTTTTCATCACTTCCTTTTCTACTCTTTGTATCAAATGAACCTACAAGTGCCAAATTATTTCACTATTTCTAAGTCATTAGACAAAAGTTTCTTCAGGTAAGTAGTATGTGCACTTTTGTGACTGAAGTCAAATCCAAAATGGTGCATTCTTCCCTCATTTCCTCATCTTCCTGCAATAGATTCTGTGGATTACCCAGCAGATCAACACCAAGCTATGCTAACACAATGAACAGGTCTGCAAAGGAAGAGATTTCCCTTGATCCAAGTGCAGCACATCAGGGGCTCTAGCACACCTCACTAGTGGAAACTCATGCTTCCACTTGGACAGCTTTCTCAGAAATCACATGTTCCTTACAGAAAACACGTAAAAGGAACGGAGACCTCTCTGCTCTCGACTTGACACAGCTGGGCTGGGTCAGACCTGAAAGCTGTAGGGGGTGTTCCGATGGAACAGGCGCTAGGGTAAAAATACAGACAAGGAATGAAGGCCACAAAGCCAGAGCCTGGAGCCTGGAGTTCTGGAGACAGCTAAAGAGCAGATCTGGACTGAGATGAAGGGAAAACCAGGCAACAACAGACTCATGGGGCTGGAGATGGGGAAAGAACAGGGTTTGGCTGTGACAAGGTAAATGCTCCAGAGCCCCGGACATAACACTGTGCACTGACAGCCTTCTCTGTAAATAAAACATTTGCTGGTGTCTTACATTTCCCCTGTTCTGGGTGCAGTTCATAACACACTGTCTAAAGGTAGAAACTCTGAACACAGTTAATTCCATCAGTAAGTAGAATTAAAACATCTGTCCAAGCAGCACTTCTCAAATGTGGCTTGAGATTTCTGACAGTTCTTACAAAGCACAGGACATGTAGACATACATGCACACAGAACTCTGTCTTTACAGATAAAAACATGGAATGAGATAAAGTGGGACCTAAGATAAATATTTCACACATTCCAAGAGCAGGAGAGGCAGCTGTGGAGGAAAGCAGTGCTCAGCCAGGCTCCAGCTAAGCACAACACCTGCACCTGCCTGTGCTGCCTCATTTCCTCTTCATCCCATGTTCCAAAAGGGACAGTAAAGTTCAGAGGCAAGAGTTTAACAGGCACACACAAGACTGCAATTCTGACTTACAGGAATCACCTGGACACTTAAAAGATCCCCTCAAGGATCTTAACTGTTCATCACCAATGTACTCAATATGAACATGAACATTTTTTGCACACTGTGAAGCTTACAGAAATAAAAAATTATTGTAACATCACACTTCTCTTTTAATTTGCATTCATGAAAGAAGTCTTCTTTTGATCTCAAGAGAAGAGTAAGCATTTTGGCAGAACAAAGCATAACTCAGTTTAACCTGGGGTAATGCGCCTTTTGAGACTTTTAATACATATTTACAAACAACAAAAACCTGCCAAAGTCTGTTCATCAACCTCCGTGCATTCTGCAGTCACAAAGGATGCAATGCCTGGGTGGGCAGGTACAAATGAGGTGTGACAGATTAGCTGCTTTACAGCTACACATCCACCAGGCAGCTGTTTTGTTTCATGCTCCTACAGCTTTCCTTGCCTTCTTTACCCTATTGCTTTGGGAAAACCGCAGAAACCAACTCATGCTCTGCACTCCAAATTAGATTTTATTTAGTATAGTGAAGTGAGTTGTTTTCTGTCTATCAGTTGATTTTCCTTTTCACTGTTTTAGGCAAGGATCCACAGGATAACTTCTGAACTTCGTCCAAAGACAGAATAAAGAACTAGAGAAACCTGAGTCCTTGTCTGCATCTTGTTGCACTTTACAAGCTCAACTGCATATTAGAAAGCAGCCAGCACTTGTACTTCAGGTACTATCAGATATTCAGGTGTGAAAATGCTGATTTACAAGATAATTGGATTTGCATAACCATTTGTTACTCATGGACAAAACAGATTTCCCCTTGTTTCCAACTATTCCTTAAGGTTAATTTGAAGAAAATTGCCTCATACTAGCAAGGATTCTCCTGGTTTTAGCATTTTGATGGCTACCGTGCTGCATTCCTAGACAGCTTCATTTTCCTTTGACTACCCACCTGTACAACTATTAAGCTGTGTTTAGTTTTTGAAATTTTAACAGAGTCTTCTGTTCTAAAACCTTTGGTATAGATATGATGTGTGATGTAATTCACTTAAATAATTCACTGAGAAAACAGAGACTTACATACACTTATCCAAAGGTCTTAAAAGAATTTGAAAAGCTAACTTGTAAAGGCTTTTGCAGAAGAACCTCCCCAATATGTTGCTAAGTTTAACAGCTTTCAAAAGCTATACTGTACTTGGCCTGTTTTACAGCTTTTAAGTGCCGAATTCAAAACAAAATAAAACCAGCCCACCACTATCCCCCTGGGTGCTTGGAAATCCAAAGTGTTGTGTTTCACACTGGGGTCACTAACACCACAACACAATGGTCATTTCAAGTTTTGCCTTGTAAAACTGTAGTGCACTCTCAGAGGAAAGACACAACTTTTCTCTTTCAGTTAAAAAAACAGCAATTAAACCCCTAAAATGTAGGTTAGTTGGTTCTCCTAGGGACCTATTTACACTCTTTTTAACAACAAAATCACCTTGAAAAATATTTAAAAGTGATCAGATCTTTGCATTAATTCTTGCTGTAGGATGTAGAAGTAGATATTGGTAGAATCGAACAGATTGAGACATTGCTGATGCATATGAATGCTTAAGTCTTACAAAAGAGAATCAGCATTTGACAGCATTTCATGTGCTGAACACAGTGCATTTGAAGAGTTGCAGAGTCATGTTTTACCTAAACAGACACATGTATGCTTTGATCTTGTTTTGAATACTTTTCTGGGACTTTGTAGCCAAATGCCTTTAGGAATATGTATTCATACACATTGCAAACAAACAACACTCACTTTATAGCTGCACCAAACAGACACAAAAAGCCTCAGCTGCACAAGGGTATGGACGCACTCAAGCTTCAAACGTTTTCTGCTCTTTCGACACAATTGAAAGCAAATGAAAATGGGCAAATAACTTGCAAGAAATTGCTGCCTGAAGTACATGGATCTTCCTGTCACAGCCTTATAAAGCTGAATTATCCAGCATGCAAAATGCACTTAATTTTTATCATAAAGAAACTAAAAGCATTATTACCATGCTAGAAACTATGATTATTTAAAAATGGATGCAAGTACAGCTGATCTTTATTCTGGAAGTTGAGCATCATGCTAGGGATGTTTTTTCCTTTAAGAAGAAAAAAAAAAAGAGAAAAGCACGTCCAACACATGCTACTTAGGAGAAGCATTTGGCTCAGAAACACAGAGCAAAGCTTAGAAATCACCAAACTGAATGTTTCTGCACTACAGGTATTGCCCTCTCACCCCACTCATATATATTCATGCCTCTTCCCATCTCTCTCAGCACTGGTTAGTTCACCTTGAGCATGCATAAGAGTTGATGAGGAACTGTCCCTCCTACTCTACCTAATTTTGCTCAGCTGATTCCTTGCCCTGGACAATGGCTGCAGTGCGATGAACTCGTCACTTAAAGCAACTCTGTTGGAGTACATCTACAATTGGACAGAGAAGGGATGGAACATACATGTCAGTAAGTAGCAGCAGTAATTTTCTCAGAGAAAGACACAGGACAACACATTGTTATTTAAGTGGAATACACATCATATACAGAACACAAGGCTGGTACCTTCAAGACAGCTCCTGGGACCATCATAGCCAGCCACTGTTTGGCAGGACCATTCTTAAAGTACCTTTGCTTTCAAACTGAGAGAAAAGGTCTACACACTTCTACATCTGTGCTTTACCAGACACCTTTATTCTGTATTGCTTTCTCCCCTCAACAGTGCTGTGATTTATCTTTACCCAAAGATTTGTATTTTGATTCACATTTACCTTACTGTCCAATTCCTCCTGTATGATTCTGTAACAGACCTATATTGAGAAATTGCCCACAAGCTACTTCAGGGCAACTGACCTCAGTGAAACATAAGATGGCTTTTCTCTAGGCCAGCAAAAGACCCTTGAAACACAGCAAAACTAAAAGAAAATGCAGTTACACACATTCACCTTAAGTGCATTAAGGAACATAAAGTTAACCAAGCTCATCCTCTATAAAAGTCAACTTACGCTTGCCTGTCAAATTTTTAATTTTTAGTTTCCCAAAATGAATGACTGAGATTTAAGTTGTGACAGAATAATATTTACATTTTAAAGCCTATCAAATTTCTTTCTCATGTCAGTTAAATTTCTCTGCTCTCTTATGAATAACTTAGTTATATGTAACATCTAACAGATCAGAGGCAAAGTCACACTTGATGCTCTCACCTTACACTAACAAAAAGATATAAAATCAAGGTAAGGCAGATTCCTACAGATACAGTGAATTCAGAGCACTAAGTCAGGTAAGTAATACACAAAAAAATTCTGAAAAATTAAAACAACAGGAGCAAGCATTTTCAGCTGAGAAATGTGTGTTTTGCTCACTGCTCCTGGGATTAGTTTAGAATTTAAATGATGGCAGACAGAAACAAATAACCTAAATAGCTGCAATTTAAAAACAAGGAACTAGGTCATGTAACAATTTATCTTGCCATGATAAAAACACAGTAACTATAAACCAAGCTTTTTCTTTCCCCCAGTATGAAAATATACTAACGTAGTCCTACAATTAAAAATGAATAATTAAACATGTTTGGTTATACAGAGGGTGCACCTACAGTATGAAAAATAATTTAAAAGGAAAATATCCCAAGTTCCATATTTACTCCCTCAATGACTTCCACAGAATTCATTAGCATCAGTCATCACCCTTAGTGTTTAGGACAAAAGATGTTCTCCAAACCCTTCCTATGTGAAAGTTCGTCTCTTCCTCTGCTTGGAAACGGAAAGAAAAATATTTACTAGGAATGTTAAACACAAATTATGAGTTATGAAAATAAAAGAACCATTCTGTCACCTCTTGACAACAAATGTGCTAAGCTGATTATCTGCTCCTCTTCAGTTAAATCCACTTCCTCACTGCAAGAACAGTGAATGAAATCCAGTGGAGCTGATTGTCCCATTAAAGCAAGAGTAGGAAAATCTCAACAGATTAAACTTCAAGAAAGGAACAAAGAGGCAAGGCAATTTGCCTTCTTTTTGCAAATACATTTGTAGCTATAATTTCACTATCAGACACACAAAGAGAAACCACTGGGTGGCTGCTGAGGAATTTCTGGTCAAATCCCACTTCAGATACCTTGAATTTGCAGCACCAGGAATTAAGAATTTTCACAGAAAATACAGTATTTTGGTAAACAAAGACCCCAGTGCTAACTCTGTCAAATGCAAAGTAGAAAGCAAATAAGGAAAAAGAAAAAAAGATAACTAATAAAGATGCACAAAGCAAAATCCCCATGGTCAGGAATCAAGCTATAGCCACAGGAAAAGTGTTCGATATTCATCAAGATTCCTTCTTAAAAATAAAAAGGTCTACTGTGTCCTTGACTGCACAGCTGTAATGGCATTAAATTGAACCCAAAAATTCTTTAGAAAGGACTCCCAAAGCAAGAGAATGCAGCAGGAAGTATATGTATAAAGGCAGGAAAATCCATGTGGCTTTTTGGGTTTTAATTCAAGCATTTCAAGGACATGAAAAACCTCAAGAACCACACAAATTCCATACCAGGCAGCAACAGGTGATGCAATGAAAGGAAGGAAAGAGAGTGTTTGATAAATATTGACACCAGTTTTTGAAGGGAGAAAAAAAGATAGATAATATCATTACCTACAGACACTCTAATCCATGAAGTGCAGTGATGTGCAATCCTGAGTCTTACCACGTCTATCTGAACAGTCTTATGGAAGCCAGAGGTTGTTTACCTTGGCTTTTAGCTACTAA
The DNA here is from genome assembly GCA_013400495.1 of Nicator chloris. Lineage (NCBI taxonomy): Eukaryota > Metazoa > Chordata > Aves > Passeriformes > Pycnonotidae > Nicator > Nicator chloris. Next base: position 52,380 of record WAAE01002855.1, read on the forward strand.
ACTGAAAGACAGGAAAAAGCAGCCAATATTCCAGTTTTGGAAAGGGACTAGTGGGATATTTTGGCTAGCAGTAGGCTTGTCAGCACGATGTTGATCTTAGGCAAATTAGGAGAATGTCTCACACGGATTTTTTTTAACACACAAATTAGAAGGGTAATAAAATTTAAGTAAATCAACATGCACTTACATCAAAGTAATTTCAAGGTTAGATGCTAAAGATACCAGCACTGGTGCAGTGCAGTCAGGAGCTCTGCATGGCACAGGGCTCAGTGCCACCTGCATTAAGCAATTAGGACACCACAAAATCGATCTGGCACACAGGTGAACAGAAAGCTGCTAAGAGGTTTCAAACCATAACTGTGCATGGGATAGCTCTGTCAGCTGGGTTCTTCATTCACTTTCACTATTTTTGGCCCTGTGTTAATTGACCTCTCATCAATGAAAGAAACCAACATCACCACCTGCAGATATGTGGAAGATGCAGAAGACAACAGGTTATTGATGTATGTTATTCTGTAATATGAGTGTAGCTGGAGACTCATTATTTCCATACTTGGCACTCATGTCTGCTGTGCTGGAATATTGTGTCCACTGGTGAAATCCAAAATCCAAGATGAGGTTTGAAGGAGGGTGAAAATTACAGGAGAAACACAAGAATGATGAGAAGATTCTGAAACAACCTTTCTGAATGAAGATGCAAGTCCAATCTACCTATCAGTGGTGAAATTAACTTGATCACAAAGCTAACTGTGAATAAAACAAAAACTATAATAGAAACCTCCTCAGTTTAGCAGAAGAAGTATAAAAAGATGAAATGTTGAAAACTGAAACCAGAGAGACAGTCACTATTAGAACAATGGGTCAGGATGACTTCTTCATAATTGTCTCTAAAAAGAAGAAAACACTCAGAGATGAGATATTTACCTAAAAGAAAAGTCTAATCTCACCAGAATGATTTAAAGGATTTTTTGTAGCTTGTGTCAGGCAGAAGGGAGATTCCACTACCACAGCATAACTTTAGACCTTGTCTATGAACCTGTGAAACTGCCACACGGGTAATTAGCTTTAATTACGGAAGCAACAATCAAATCCATAGCATATGAAATGATTGAGACTTAAGAAATACTAATTAAAACAAATTTAACTAAAGTAGGTTTTAAAATTATTGTTGCCATCACATTTTATGAACTATTCAGTGCTAATTAGAGCAGTAGCTTCTAATACTTCTAATACCTAGTCAAAAAGTAAGTTACCATCTATAAAGCAGTGTTAAAATACACAGTATGATCCTTTCATACAGCTGCAGACTGAGATGCAAATGACTGAGTGACCCCTTCATAAATAATTCTATTCTTTTTATTACCAATTACTAAACATAAACATTACTGCCTTGTAAAATGGTGTCCTCACTTTCATAATTTTAAATTAACAAGTTTATTTCAAAATGAGAACACTTCTCTGCATTAAACATGACAGCAATGTAAGAGGGTAACTATTAGTCAAGTTGGATACAAAAGCATAACATTACCTGAGCTTTTTCAGTACTTGTTGGTTGCAGATGTCTGTACAGCACTTTCTTCACAACATCAATAAACAAACAAGCAACTACTATGAGGATTATGGCAAACCAAGCAGAACCACTTGACAACAGCTGAACAAATACAAAGTACATGTCCTGGGTATGTAAAAATGGCCTGAAAAGTTAAAAGAAGTGGCAATTACAAAAAAAGAACTTCTAGGAACAAAAGTACAGCACAGGCTGTCTCAAGTGTATCTTACTTTACATCAAGCAGAGAGAGTCAGGATGCAGAGTCACAACTGCACCATGTCCATGTGAAGTCCAACAACCTGTTGGACCTGACCTGCAAACGAGCTCCAGGGAAAGAGGGTACTGAACTTTGGAGGAAAAGGTTCTGATTTAATTTTAAATTTTGTTGCAGAGAATCAATCATCACCCTATCTCTCCAGACTCCAAAATACAAGCAAAAATACTTCACTTTACTGATTCAAACCCCAGCACCTTTATTTCTGTTGCAGTTATTTACCTATTACATAGCACCTCTGGGAACCTATTTACTTCTTAAAAATGCCTTTATAGCTACAGGCTGTCAGACAGGCACTGTGTGTCCTTGGGCACAGGACACCACAGAAGCACTTCTTAAATTTTTCAAAGAATCACCAAAAGCAAGCGGCCAGTTTAGATTTAAAACTTTTCCTTCACAAACGTGTTACAAAATTCAGAACAAGATGGTATAACATAATATTTCAGTGTTTTTTCAGCTTCATTGATATTACACGTGATTAAAAGGGGGGGGTCAGAAATCACTTACCAGATAATTCCCCCATAAAACAAGGAGAATATGAAATAAAATACAATGGATCCCCACGTAACAAAATGGTTTATCCACGTCCAGAAGTGAGTTTCTAGTGCCATCTAAAATAGAGAGAACTTCAGTGAGCTTTTGTTTTCCACCCAGTTCACAGAAAATGATAAATATCAGTCAGAATATTAGTCACAGGGAATATCAGTCACACTTACAACCTTCCAGCCCAAATACTAATTATTGTAACACACAAAAACTAAAGAAAAATTTCAACCACTGTTGAAACTAAACATAAAAGTCACTTATCTGGAATAAGAATCAGTAACTTTGGAATCAAATTTAAATCACTGCTTTATTCCACATTTGCCTATACATCCAAACCCAGAGAGCAGTCAGTGTGATATCATACCTTCATCGTAACAGTTATAACCATAACGGTGAAGACCAAAGTACCAAATGTCCAGTTTCCAAACATCTATGAAAGTGGCAAGGCAAAAATCATGGAAGAAAAAAACATCAGTTAAGAGCATTCACAGTAAGTTAAATTCTTCTCAAGTCAGATACACTAGAGAAATAAGACATAAGCTTGTGACAAGTAATCATCATGAAGAAAGCAAGGAGGATACAACACAAACTACTAAAAAAAATACAGGCTATGATAAGAGCAAAATTAACAACCCACAAGTCATCTTTCTTCTTGGTTCAAAACAAATCACCACAAAGGCTACATGAAAGATGAAAAAAAAGGCCAAAACAGTAATATGAAATGACAGAAAAATGAAGATACCAATTTGATCAATTAATTATAAGCGTCCAAAAGAAAGGAAATACTGGGTGGAAGGTATTCACTTTAAGAGCAAAACACTTCTGAGTTTAAACACTTCCAGATAATTTTAAACATGCAGCATCAAATGAAGGTTCAATTTTAACCCCAAGCACAATTCTACAATTCAAAAATAATGGTGCCATTGTATTTTACAAAGAAAATTCTAAGGAAAAGACACTTTGTTTCAAGGCTAATAAAATCGAGTTCCAATTCTGAAACATTCTTTCACTTTCATATTCTCTTGTGCACATAAATTAAACTATCAAAACTCTGAACAAGGTCTACAACAATAAAATCTCAGCTCTGACAACCAAGCAGAGATGCTGAGGTTGTATCTATCTACACACATGCTACTCAGGGCTGCCATTCTGTACCACGTCCAGCCTGGAATTGGCTGGGGGATCACAGGGAAGATGTTGCTGGTTTGCAGCTGCTTTTGCCACTGACAAACTGAACAATGACCAAATCCTCAACTCTGTGTCTACTGGTAGCAGACTAAGCAAGCAAGGAGGAAGGTACCACATGCAGACAGGCAGTCAGGGTCATCCTAGAGCTGGTGTGTCAGTACAGCACAGGGGCACGGAACTGGGATTCACACAGTTGTAGTTCTTGTTGCAGAGCTCTGACAAAAACACCCCAACAGCCTGAGGACAGATCTCACAACTGCTTCTCTCATCTATACACAAGGTACAAAACTGAGGCAGCCATGAGTCTGGATTTACTGATAATTTTAAAGATCTTTGTGATAATATGTCTTCTGGAAGCCTTGGATTTACTTGTCCTACCAACAGTCAAGGTTAACAAGTAACGTGCTTGTTGTTAACTGCTGCAATATTCATCTTAAAGTAAAATTAAACTTCTCCTGAGTGACCTGTGAAAGAAAGTGTCTTTGCTAACACTGCCCTCAATGGTCACAGAGTTAGAATGCAAAACACGAACAGGTTCTTGCCACCATTTTATTTTTGAACACATTTACACTGTGGATGCTGCATCCTTGAATCCTATGAAGTAACAGATACAATATTTTGTATCTCCTCCTCTTCTAAACTCTTACCATTTGCCTGTTAGGTTTCAATATCTGACGACATGCACGGCATGAAAAAGGGGGGAGAAAAAAGAACTAAAAGATCAAGTAGTTGCACAATGTGTTGAGGTAAGCCCAACAAAGCACCAGGATTAACAAATTATTTACAATCTCTTCTATTCTGCTGTGCTCTGAACTGAGAACTTGGAATGGAAATGTGAGGCCTTGCACTAACACTACCCTGTACCACAGACCTGTACAGGTGATCACTCCTTGAGGACTTATTAACAAAGCACTTCAGCAGTGCACAAAATGTTCTTGCCCTGAATTTTGGCTTTTCCAGGCACATGTTAAATTTGCAAGAAACTATGCAATGCAGGTATTTCACTGCAACACAGTTCTACCAGTTCTAATCCCTGTCTTTTAGCAAACACAGAGGCAGAGTAACTAAAACCCAGAAAAGTCTTAGAATTTATTTGAAGTCATATCATATAAGAAGCTAAAGGGCAGCTGCCAATTCCCCAAACCAAACAGTTGTTACCAAATACAATTGAAGAAATCTCTTCCTGCCCTGTGGACATCTACGAAGCAATTTTGAAGTGAGGTGCTTTGACAGCTGAAGATGGATGCACCAAACACACTGATTCATAGTCTAAAATTATCTCATTACAGGAGTCCTGAAGGATCTTTACCAGCTCACAAGAATTTCAATTCCCACAGCTTGTAACAAATGACAAGAGAGGACACACTCATGCCTCATCTGGAAAGAGACATTTTGGTCTAAAGCACAAATATTTTAACATTCTTATCAAAGATCTGATGATGGAATGGGTGCTCCAGGTGGCTGCACCACTCCCCCTTCACTGACCCTGCCAACCACCAGCTCTGCCTGCAGCCCCTCAGGACCACTCTGTTCATTGTCTGTACATCACTGCACTTCTGACTGAACTTCCTGAGCTGACGCCCACTCCCTGGCACCAGCTGACACTGGGAATTCAGCAGGATGCTGCTTTTGTCCCTTGTGCCATAACTTGCAACTCTGCCAAGCACTATGAGAATTGGCAAGTTCTTCATGCCAGTATTAAGAATGGCATAATGAGAAGCAAATGTATTTTTCCATTACTATCCCTGTTTAACGAGGGAAAAATCAGTATCTAATCGTTCTAAATCGAGTTAACTAACTCAGAACCTGGGGAAATCAGGAAACAGACTAGTAATGGTTTCATTCAAGCTTTAGAGTTTTTATGTAAATGATTCTTCCTGTGAACTTTAACATCTTTAAAATAGTGTCAAATTAGTGTATGATGATTTCATTAAGTCCTGGCTTGAAAAACATTTATTGAATAAAAAGCATAATTTAAAAGTAGCTTGCACCACTAAATTTTAAAAAAATTTAGACTATATTTTCAGGAGAAGCTTTAAGACTTCTGTGAACTTTCAGCCTAACTTTGTAACAGCTACTAGAGAGAAGCCATTGCTTGACATGGCAATTAAGTGCAATTCAAAATGAGTTTTGAATGAATGAATATCAATTCTCATTTGCTGACATTATGAAAGAGGATTGTGACAAAAACAGTTTACAAAATACAACAAAGTTTAAGACAATCATGATACATCTTTTATCTTGAAAGATGTTCTTCAGGGACATATGCTTTCTGACAACACCTTACAATTTTCACGCTAAGAAATGTTATTCTTGAGAGAACACACAAATACTGACAAAGAATCTTTGATAATTGTAGTTCATAAAAACAAAATCTTTCGGACAGGATAGGAAGATTTCTGAAAAAAGCATTAAGAAATACCACCAAAAGTACAGTGGTAGAATAACACTTATGATATTGTACCTGGCCATTTCCCAGCAGAGAAGTGTCTTCTCCCATTAGAAGATACGAGCCATAAAAGAAAACAAATGCATGAAAGAAGCCCAAGATGGTCCAGTAAAGAAATGGTTTATACCCCAGATGGGCATTTTTACTGATGTCTCTGCAGAAATAAAACATATTTTGGATTTCATACTGTACATAACCATCAGTTATCCACACTGCTTGACTGCTACTGCTTTGAATAAAAGTGACTTTCAACTGCATCGAGACACATTTAACAAATGCTGACATGAAAAAAATACATAAATCATGGCCAAAAAAAGAACTCTGAGCTCTCATGATTTGGCTCTGCTTTAAGGAGCGGCCACCAAAGGCCAGGGTCTCTAATGGGTCAAATTCAGTAAATTCTTGTCCCTGGAGCTGGAACTGCAAGAGGAAGAAAAAGCCATATCTCCTGATACTTACCCCTTGCTCTGCTTAAAAGACCTTTACAAAAAGAGAAACATCTCAGAGAAGACATCTCTTTTTTACAGAAATACCTACTTTTTTCCTCCAAAAAGCAGTATGCAGTGCAACATGCTACCACTGGGAGGACATCTAATTCTACAGGAAATCACTCCTCCTCTTGGATGTTTTTGTGGTGATTCTCCTAGCCATGGTGTCCTAGTTTTTCATTCTCCTGAGTGATTTTCACCTCCTATATGTACTGGAGGAGAAGGCTGCCAATCATGTAAGCTGACCAAGCACTCAACGCTCTTCACTTGTAACACAGTTGACATAAAAAGTCACTTCTCTTAAAATACTCCTTTTAATTAACTTTCAGGATGTCAACTATGTAGTTTCTATTCTTCCTCATCAAGATAGTTACTAAAAACGCCTAAATTACAAATAATTATTGTACAAATGCCTAATAGCAAGTTCAGAGATGTGCAGATGCCACTGCTGCTGTACGAGATGTGCCCCTGTGGGAAATTGATGCAGGACATACTTACCTGTAGAGCACAGGTTTACTCTGCAATACATGCGGGTGCACATGCTGCTCAAAAAGACTGTAGATGAGGACAGGCAGGGAAGTGAAACAAATATTGTACAAAGTCAGGTATACACTGTCATAGAGCGTCTGCAAAGGAAAGCAAGAAGCATTTTATGCCTTGGAATTTATGAAGATTTATTAGCACACTTATAGCAGCAACGATTGATGAGTTACATGAATTTGCTAGTTAGGAAAACAGCTGCACTCACATAACAATCTAATAACATCAGCTATCAAATACAGAAAATGAAGCTGGGTATTTGCTAAGTGTAACATCTCTACTGCTCCTTGTGCCCCTCCTTCCTATTTTCTTAATTATGGACCTCAAGTGTTTCACAGACAAGATGTCAGACATGCAATACTTACTTGTTGTGAAAACAAACAGAAGAACTGATATAAAAATTGTGGTGTAATAAAGCACACATTCTGAAATAAAGAGAAGTGAGGGAAATAATTAATCCTTAAGTACATGCCTCACAGCCCTAAAAGAAATTGCTAACTCTTACAAGGTGGTAAAAATATACAGGGAGAGCACAAAGCATTTCAGCCTTTTACTTGGCAAAGTAAAGCAACATGCTCTGCTTGAGAGGATATTTCGTTTGTTTGTCCTTTGGGACAAGGGACCTGAAAAGTATGAACTTAATTATATGTGCTTGATGAGCACATCTCACTACAGGACTCTAAGTAGTATTTAAGTAGAAGAAACCCATTCATGTTCCCCTTCAGTTTCTTTTTAAGGATTTCTTTGCAGAATAGATTCCACATTTTAGTCAAGAAACTTGTGCCCTGCTCATGCGAGTTTGTTGCATGGAAGCAAACAAAGCAGAAACTGAAATATAACACCATGGTATTGCCTTTAAATGAAAGAAACCAACTTCAAAACGGACTTGGGAGCCAAAGCTGAAATCCCAGATAAAATTCAATAAATACAGTGAGTTTTGCCTTGTTATGAAAACTGATGAACAAGTTAAAAAACCCCAAAGCCCCCAACCAAACAAACAAAAACTCTGCCTTGAGCAAACAAACATATCAGCCTCTCAGCCTAGACAAGCCCACTGTGGTATTGAAAGCCTATTTCTAGGTGGAAAGACTAAACAATTTCACAGTTAAACTACTGCATTTGGTTGTAAAATATAAAATAAAAAGGCCAGAAAACATGTTTAAACAGAGATATTTAACCTGATACCAACAAAAATCTCAGATCTGAAAAAAATTTCTTGCTGGGAAAAGAACTCACCTTATAAAAAAAGTACTGTACAAGGGTTGCTATTCTAATATAATAAAAGTGCCCATGAACAAAAAGCAACTTGGAGAGGAATTTAAACCGTGCTATTGCATAGTCACTGTTTCTTACAGCTTGCCTTCCTTCCTTGCCCATGATTCCTGTAACATTTGGGAAACAAAACACAAAACAGTTTAAGTATAACAAAACCTGAAGTTCCAAAACCCCAACAACATACATCTGAAGCTACAGTTCTGTTTTCCTGCACTTCAACACTGTGAGGACTTCAGCAGCTTTCTGTTGCAAAGGAAGATACTATTCCTCACACTTACAACTAAAGGAAGCTGCTCATTTGATGCTGATTCAAACAAAGAAGCCCCAGTTGCTGGAGACAGAAGGAAGTTACCTATGCCCACATGTGCCTCCTGGATCATGCTCACATCATTAGCACCATCTCCGATCGCTAACGTTATGGGCTTCTCTGGAGAGGTTTTTAACAGTCGAACCACCTGCAAAAAGAAAATGAAACACTCTCAGATTAGACAGTCTACCTACAAACCATGTCACCAATTCCCAAGCATCTCAGGTAGCTGCCTATCTGTAGATATAACTGATATGTTTTATGAACATGCATGTTTGGGTAAAACACAGCTCTGGCGTATCACATGCATACATTAATTCCTTCTTTAGAAAACCTGCCTGTTTGGGAGCACAAGCCTGATTAAAATATTATATCTCCCTTGAGCCTATCTTCCTGTTCCTATTTCAATCTTCTTTTACAGCTCTTAGTTTGGTGCTTTATCATGCAAAATAAAGTCAAGTCAAGTCAAATTTGGAACTGAAAATTTAGTTATGGAGTAATACAGATTTAATGCCCTTTAATAACCCAGATTCTTCATATTTACAATTAATGGAACTAATCCAGGTGAAAGAAGAAATTTAAAAAGCAAATGCATTAGCTATAAGATCAATATACTGTTAAGGAAAACAGCTTCTTGGTAAAGCAACTTCATTATCACTGAGGGGTATTCTCAACTGACAAAGAAACCGAAGAAGATATGACAGAATGAGGGAAAAAACTGTTGACATGCAAGGCCCTAAAATACTCAGAAGAGGAGCAGTGATATCAGATTTTCAATGTAAGTGTCAATAATACTCTAAACACAGAGGAGTTAGTTAGATGAGGCTTTTGGTTAAGGAGAATTAGTGATTCATTAACCTCCCACAGAGCTCTAGCTTAAGGCAGAAGCTTCACTAATTCAGTTGCAAATGGGCTGCAGGTAAAGGTATGAACACAGATCTCAAGAGGTTTTCCAAAACCAAGAAAATAAGTATGTATGAAATAACATTTTCCCCCTCAAGTTCCAGAAACCCCAAAGTGGAAATATCAACGGAGCAACTGCATGAGGTTAAGTAGACAAAAAAACGGTATTGGAGTAATTGAGTTGTAGCCGGCAGTGTCAGGGCATTGTTCACAGGAGTGGGAATTCACTTCACACGAGGAATGCAACAGTGATTAAACACAGTCCACAGCTCAGAGAAATCCACCTGATTGTGGGAATACATTCCCTAATTGCAGGTATTAATATTCAAGTTTAAAAGTTCCCCATTCCTAAGGGATAATTATTTCAAGGACATTTAGCATTAGATCCTAGGAAGCAGCCTTAGAGAGGTAACAAGGCTGCAGGACGTCACCCAGATCAGTCCTCTTGAGACGCCCAAGGCCTGGGTAATTTGGACAAACATCTATGTGAAAAGGTCAAGACAAATCCTCTGGCAAATTTTAACAGCAGCAATCAGCAGCAGCTCCAAATGACTGACATGATGATGTTTTTAAAAGGTTTTGAGTCATAAAACATACCAAAATTAGTAGTGAGACTGCTAACCATACATTAACACACATTATAATTAAACATGCAGGAAATATTAAAGCTGAGTCCCAGCCTAATCTTGGAATAAACCTCACAAAAAGGTTGCCTACAGCAAAAAATAATGTGCAAGACTAAACTGCCCTGCACTTCCTTCTCTATCCTTCATGTTCTATGGCATTTGTCTTGGTGATTTATATACTTCAATGTTTGAAATTAAAAATTCACTGCAATCAAAATTACATTTTACTGTACTTCGTGACTCAAGACAGGAAAGAATCTCCATTATCTGCTGGTGAGGAGAAGAATTAAGGAAAACAGTACAAAACGTTATAAATCAAGTTCAATGACAAAATAAGAACAAGGACACTGACAAATAACAGCACCTTAAAGAGAGAGGACGGCAAAAATTTCAGCTAAAAGGATGTACAGAGTGGACATATCCAACAGATTGGTTTACTCAGTGTTGCTACAACTTCCTTTCAACATTTTACTGAAATTAATACTATACCAGGTGAACAGTTCTATACTGAAGTGATTCTAAAGACTGCATGGGAACTCTGGCAGGAAGAGTGACATCCAAACAGGTCACTCCTGTTACAGTAAAACAGCCTGCCTCTTGAACATCTAATGCCTCACAGAAGGATTTCCTAGTTGTTGTGCTTTAAGGTAAAGAGACGTCTTTTCATGAAGAAAAAACTGCAAAAGGAAGGAATATTATAGTCCTCCGGAGCTTAGCTTTCTGGAGTAAAAAAAAAAAATCTGAATTTGAATCTTATCCAACATGTATTTGAATAAAATTCAGTACATCTGAAGGAAAAATGGTATTAGATGAGAGTATTAAGGCAAACCTTTCCTGGAGACTAGGCCTTGGCTTCCCTTCCCTTTTACTTCTTCCTCAAACTCGGGTATTTTTAAAGTATTTAGAGAAACACAGTTTCTCCTTACAGGTTCATGAATTTTCAATTTAATTTTTTTGGTTTGGAGAAGTGATGGAGTATCTAAGGCAAAAGCATGCAGGAGAACAGGAGAGCTGCTGCCTTACTGAACTCTCAAGAGGCAGAATAAAGATGAGCATGGTGGCAGTATTTTCATTTCTCCATCCACTTGCAAATTTTCAAACACACATGTAGAAACTTCTGAGCAAACTACTCTAGATCTGAATTTAACAAGGATTCCGAGGTCACAAAAAGGGTCAGACAAACAAACAAAGCAGTTTCAGAAATCCTTGCCTCCTCAAAGCATGATAAAAATACTTCAAAGGCAATCCTGACTATATTCTCACTTACCTTTGCTTTCTGAAGGGGTGCCATGCGACAGCACAACACTGCAGAACAGTTTTTGCAAACTTCCATGAACAGTTTTTCATGTTCCCTGAGTGCAAGAGAGAGGCTGGTCCCATCCACAACCAGTCCATGCTGGATAACATGGTCTTCCTTTATTCTATTTGGGGACAAAAACGTTGACTTTGTACCAATGTTAACGGTAAAATCCCAATTTTGCTATAAACGATGATGTGGCCAGACAATGAGCAAAGGAGTTAATCTGTCAGACAGATAATTTCTTCCAGTCTGTTATGATATTATTCAATAGGTTTTTTTTAAGAAAACCTCTTTGTTTGGCACATGCATCAAAGAGACTGCCATAAAATTTAAAAACGAAAGCAATCCAAGCTAAGATCATCACTGAGATAGTGACATCTCAGGTATTTTACCTCTTGGCTAGCTGCCTCAGCTGTTCTGCACAGGTACTGTCTGACTTGTGCTGCACAAGCTCAAGGATGTTCATGGTTCTGTGAAAGTGTCCACAGGATAAACTGACACTAACAGCTGTTTCGTGCTTGTCTCCAGTGAGCACCCACACTTTTATACCAGCCAGCCTGAGAGCTTCTATAGTTTCTTGGACTTTCTCCTGCAGTCTAGAAACAAGAAAAATCTTAAATAACCAACTGAACACTTTACAAACAAAAGAGCTCATACTGTAACTCCATGTTACCACTGTAACCCCACTGTCATGGTGAGTTAAGTCTGCCTTTCCAACCTTACATGTATTTTCAGAGAATTATAGTCTGGCAGACGACATTCTGTTACTAGCAACAAAACAAAGGCCTTGATGAAGCAAAAACTAAACTTCAATCCTGCTAAGGGATCGAAATTTGTAATAAGCATATCTTGATTTAAACTAGGCACCATCACTGGATTTGAGAAGCTTTACAACAGTCCACAATAATTCTGCCTACTGTGATGCATGAAAAGTTTCTCATGCCTCAAGTGCTCACGTCAGTGTACAACACCCTGTGACCTACAGAGCACAAGCAGAAGCAGAATGCTTTGCAAAGGGGCTGTGTGTAGAAGCTTTCCCACGGAATTTGCTGTTACACTGAATATTTGCTGCAACTATTCCATTCCACATGAAATCTCTCCTGATGAAACACACTGTACATCACCATTATTATGACAGAATCAGCTGGTACAAATGCTGTTTTGAATGTGCCTCAATCCAAAGGTAAATATACTGAACAAGAATAGCTCAGAACTTTTGGTCATACTGGGAGAGCTTTTCACACTTCATATTTCAAGTATAAAGCCTAAACTCGCTGGGTTTGAGCATAGATAGCAATGACTCCATGGCATACTTGTCTTCTACTCCTGTAGCCCCAAGTAATTCCAGATCCCTTTCTATGAAGTTGAACACATCTGCTAATCTCTCTTCCCGCTGCTGTAAGGCAGTCCTGGCCTCATGCAGGCGTTTGCCAATTTCTTGGTACTCCTCGGGTGTGAATCTTCTGTAGGCCACGCACAAAGTTCTTAGGCCTTTCTGTGAGAAAATAAAAGACTACGTTCAGAGTAGACAAAATTCTGATCTAACAAGAAGGTGTCACCAGCAATTTTTTCACTTCAAGTCATAATTTATACTGCATTAATTTTCCTCTGATCAGCTGAGGCTGGGAGTTGGGCAAGCATATACACTTACCAAAGCAAATTCATCCACATGTATCCTTGTTTTATCTATTTCACCACTCTTACTACGAGGAAGAATGGAAGATTCTGCTCCCTTTGTGAATAAAAGCTTCTCCCCTACAAAGTCAAATTGAACTGAAATTAAAAATAATGCCATTTAAGAAGTTCTCAAGTACTGTTTGTGCAATTTCTGATCACCTACCTGAGGGACTCTCTACAATGACACTCATTCGTCTGCGATTTGGATCGAACTCCAAAACATGAAGCAATTTATACCTGTATTTTGTGTTTTAAAAGAGGGAATGGGAAGAAAACATTTTTAGAAATAAATTTCCAAAGACAATTACTTATAAATAGACTCTTACACCACAGACCTTTCCTCAAAGTGTCATTTTTGTACAGAAACTCTGAAAGCAATGCTACCACTGCTGAACAACAATCACTGTTCACTGCTTTTTATCAGTTTATATATGCTTAATTCCATTCTGTAAGAATAAAAGGTTATTCTACCAACAGGAATAGCTTTCTGAATAGTAACTTGACATTTGGTGATTACAAGCAGCTCCTATTTATTTCCTCATCCTTCTGTTATTCAAGTATAACTTTGCAAACTATGTTTTGTTTCTGAGAAATTTATAAAAAATCTAGACTGTCAAAAAAGTGTGTGTGGCCTGGTAAGTGGATTAGTTTTTGTTATATTACCACTTTCTTAGAAAATTAATTTTAGACATTTAAATTCAAAGTACTGCCAACTAACTGACAGAGATTAAATGAGTAAAAGGAGTTATGGCATACTGCAGATGTACAGTTATTAATAATTTGTACTCATTTTGGGGAAGTTTAAAATATCTGATTAGATTATGCACAGATGAGACTGATCCTGGGAATTTTTAGAGCTGAAATAAGACCTGAGTAAGCAATTCAGTCTTCTAACTCTGCTACAGTCTCACCCTTTGAGGAATGGGCAAAGATACAAACTGTTACAACACACACCTACACAGAGTAACTCACACAAAATTCTTGCATCTCAGCTACAATTGGTAAGGAATAAGATGCAAGCTGTCTTGAAGACATCAAGGGAAAAGCATTAAACAGAGCACGCTGTGGAAAGGCAAGGTTTGCTTATGAACAGAGAGGATTAGGAGGAGAACATTACATTAATCTTCACTACTGTTCTGTCCTTCAAAATAATCAAGGAAAAAAAACAAATACCTCTCTGGTTTTCCAAGACTTTTTACTTCCATACTGTCTCCACTAATTCCAGTAAATACTACTCCAACCCTAAAAGTAAAGAAAATACACATTTAATTCTCACTTTAGACATAATGCCTATTAGTGGAGGAAGGGGAAGATGTCAGGGAAGAAAAGGAGAGACTCTTACACCCCATTACGGTACTCTGCTTCTAGGGAAAATTAAGAATGCCCATTTCTGCAGTATTTTATTCACATCATGCTCGGACCACTGTCACTTCCCAAGTGTTTTCGTAAATATTTTAAATCATCACTTTATAATACACCTAGGGGGTTGTGTATTTTACATTTAACTGTTTTCCCAGTAAGGTGACAGTGCCAGGCCCTGGGCTTCACCACTGTCCTGAGCCATTTCTAAGGTTGCCCTTGCAGGCAATTCCTGTGTCAGACAGTCCTGGCAGTGCTGCTCACCGACTCGCAGCTTCCACTAAAGCCTTCTCATCTGGTGAAGAAGCGTAATATTCCAGCGGGGACGTTATTCCGTTGGCATGCCAGGGACCATCAGCACCATCTGTCTGATCTGCATTGATCTGCACTGTATGACACAGACAAACTGCTTTCAAGAAGAGCTCTTCCTCTTTCACCTAGAAGGAAGAAAAAACTTGATTTGTAACATTTACATATCAACCCAGTTTTGAACACACTTAAGGAAAAAAGTGTTTTTACTTACAAATCTGCCAAGTATTTCATGTTAAATAATCACATCTCAACATGTTTAATAAACATTATTTTTTCAGAGACATTTGAAAGCTTCAAACTATTCAGAAATTCTGATTTATGTTTGAGTTGGGGTTTTTTTTATGCTAATGGTACAAGAACATTTCTCTGAAATAAAACACTTTCCATCTAGGATGACTAATGGTGGGAAAAACAAGGAGCCTTACCAAACCATGTCTATTTCCATCTGGAGAATCTTCAGAAAATCCCTCTGGAGTTAGTTTACCATTGACCTCTTGGTACTTTATGCCATTAATGGAGCACTCTCGAAACTGCATCTCATTTTCAGTTAATGTACCAGTTTTGTCTGTAAACACATACTCTACCTTTTGTACAATAAAACAAAAAAACAAACTTGGAATTGCATGTACTTGTTAGAAGAAAAAAGGTACAATAATCTCCACTCCCACTTTCTACTACACACATTTTTTTAATCACAGAAGAATTTTAACTTCTACCATCACACCTTTATACCTTATTTTAAAATTAATCAGAAATCATATCACAAGTAATAAAAAGCCTGTAGTAACAAATTTTACTATTAAAGACTAAGTAGAAAATAGGTTAAAAAAACCCAACAGAAACATATTTTTTACCTGTCCCAATTCTTCATTGAGGTCTGAAGTATTTACTTGTGCTCTCTGGTTTGTTTCTTCATGATAGAGGTCAAGATCCCAGCCAATAAAAAAAGATCCAAGAAATTTCTGCATCTCAACAGTCACATAGAGTGAAATGGGTATGATAAAATTGTAAAGTACCAGAAAAGCAAGAAAATCTGAAATAAATCTCAGTATCTACAAGAGAAAAAAAGAAAACTTGAAGATTACTGCAGTGATCAGGTGAAATATGCACGAAAAATGACAAACTGGGAGAGCCAGAGAAGCCCAAGTCCCACGTACACACGAGAGAGACAACACCCCAGTGACAACGCAGGCATCTGCAGTTGCCCCAGTACCACGCCTTCACACTGATGCAAAAAGTCTGTCTTAAGCTATGACTGGAGGTTTCAACTCACAAGTCCATTAATTTTTGTCTCTCTACTGAATCTGCCAATTAATATTAGCAGTCATGGTGATTCTGTTTGAGAAAACTAATGTGTTCCTGATTCCATCAAACAGCATCATTCATGTAAGCTTTCCTAAGGAACCCTAAATTCTGATGGCAAACAAGTGATTTTCCATGCTGTCAGAGGAATCTGCAAGCACTCTGCTGTTTCAGGACAGCAAAACATCAAGAGGGTTCCTGTCTGTTGGCATTCCCCAGTGATTTGGGTGATCCAGACTACATGAAAAGAAAGGGACCACGTGGATTTCTTTTATGCCTCCTCAAGAAACCATTGTGTTCCACACACACATTTCACCTATGTGACAGGAGAGACACTTCTTTTTACTAGGCATCATAATTTTAACAAACCCTGAAATGCAACACGATGATCTCTTTTTCACCTGCACAACAAACTCAGTATCTAAACTGTACTTTGCAAAGACTCTTATCAACACTTGAATATTGAGCAAAGGAGATTAGAGATGACAAAAACCAGGCCACCTTTTTAACTCCACCAGATATTAGTGCAGGAAAACATTTTAATTAAAGGAAGCATAAAAGTAGTCAACAATTTGCAAAGTTAAATAATGTCTATTCTTCCTCTTTAGGGAGCATTGCTGTAAGTATTTAATAAATAATTAAAGTAGCTGACAAAAACTCAGCAAGTTCTGTGCCTAAAGAGATCTTCCAAACTAAACCAGAAAAGACAGAAAGTGAGAAGCAGAATTCATCTAAGAGAAGTAGTGACAATTATTTAAATTGGAGAGTTTCTTCAAGCAATGGTAATGAAATAACAATCTGCACACACAGGAGGAGATGGACAGGGAAAGCATTCTGAGTAAGGATCTCAGCATGCTGAGAAATGCAAAGCAGATTGTGGAAGTCAACATGGGAGACAGAAAAACAAAAACATGACAGAGGGAGAATGACACTGCAGAACCACACATGGCTCTCTACTGATGGCAAAGGAATGGAAAGACTGAGGAAATATTCATCCCTGCTCTATTCAGAACTGAAAGGCTCCACAGGCTACTAACTTGCAGAGCAATTATATCAAATTAAGCTCCTGAACTGCTTTGGACAAAGGCAGACTCATACAGAAATCAAAAATTAAAGAGAACACAGAAAAATACAGACTAATTGAAAGAAGAGATACTTTACAGAACCACAGATTTCAGGGACACTTTAAAGTACATCTTCAGTCTCTAAAGAGAACTGAGCAGGCAAACAGGAGCTTGAGCAAAATTACAGCCTTATGAAACTGCCCAAACCATCTCAACATCACAGAACATAGAAAATTCCTGAACTGTGAAATCACTGCAATAGAACATACAGAAGAACAGCCATCCTCCTCCTCTTTTCTTTTATGGAATGACAAAAGACATCCTAAAGAACAATAATCAGAACACAGACCATCAGAAGTATGTCCTAACAAAGCCTTTTCCAAAGTTTTCAAAAAGTGGTCTTTTCATAAGTGAAGAAAAAGTCTAACCAGTAACAGAGGTGGAAATATTTCTACACAATGGTGAGGCTACATGGGACTAGCTCAAAAATCACAGAGACAACAGCACAGAGACTTGCAAGTGGATCATGTGATGGTTACACATAGAATAGAGACATAACACATATGACATTGAGTGTGTATTGGTTGAGTGTTTCTCAGATATGCCACTGGGCAGAACTACGTTACCTTACTGCTGTTTCTTTCATGCTCTGTTTTTTCATTATACCAAGGCTCATCCCACTTCTCTTCAGCTTGCCATGCATACTTTAAAATAGTGCTCAGAATGGCTTCAAAGAGGAGGATTATTAAATAAATAATCAAAAAGGAATTCATGGACCTATAAAGAGGCAAAAAAAAGCAAGAAAACTTCAGTTTATTTTATTTCAACTGTTGAAACAGTGTGGTTACATGAATTGATCAAAAACTTGTTGGACCTTTTTTAAAAGGTGTATCCTGTGCTTGATTTTCTATGTGACAAGCAGGCAACAGAATTGAAAGAAATTCTACATCTAAGATAAACTCCCTATATAGCAATATGAAGACTAGACTAGACTTGTGTCACACCTGCAGTCCCACACTGGCCCTTTTTCCCCAAGGAGTTTGCCAGGCTGTGCAGGCAGTGCAAACAAGCACAGCAGAAACCCACAGCTGGCACCTTTTCCTCAGTTAGGAGAGCAGTGCCATGTGCAGCTGAGCCAGGCTACAGCAGGATAGTCACACCTGCTTCTTGCTCTCTAACCAGCCAGACCATCCTTCCTGCCCTTGCTTTGATGACTGAACTTCTCTTGTGCTACATGCAGTTGTTTGCATACAGCTATATATTTGCACAAGAATGCCAGGGGGCTCTCTCAAGATTTTTAGTAACTGTACATTTAGCACTATATCAAAACTCCTTTTCCTTTTAAAAAACCCCATGAAATTCAATATAAATATCTATCATAGTAATACCTATCCTGCAACCAGGAGCAAGCTTGGATATTTGCACTTTGTACACTACTAAAGGATGAAATATCAAGAAATGGCTTTTATCTTTATAGCTTCCTACTGAAGGCAAGGCAATTAACACTCTCTTCCCTTTGCCTATAACTCAATGATGAGACCACCAGGGTTTTAAGGTTACACAGGAAAAACTAAGTTAAAGCTCTACAAATAAGAGAGATATTAGAGAATAAACATACTTTTCTACTGCTGACCGTTTCTGAGATTTACTCTTGTAATTTAACGCCATCTTTGTCTCCATACCTGTATACACAGCAACACCTGGGAAGGAAGGGGGGAAGAGTCAGACTTCGTTTTCTGCATAAATACAATTTGCAGAATTTTTCATTTTGAGAGATACAGGATAAAAGCAAAAGGTGGTACTACTTCTGTGTTTACTACAAGACAGTATTTTGTAGTATTTGCAAGACTCTTCTACAGTAGAAGAGTACTACTGAAGTAATTTTAACACCTACTTTAACACTGTTCATTATTATGACTGTACGGCTCTTCAATATGTATTTTATGGAAATCAGCATGGTAAATCTCAGGAGAAAGCCTTAAACAATAGGTAACAGTAAGAACAGTCATTTATCCATTGAAGTTAAGTTATTCCTTTATCAAACCACTTCAAATATTTTCACAGAGCAGAGCTGGAACTTTATATCCTTAGAGGTTCTTCAACACAATATCATTACTTTCATCTATAATCATATCCCCTCAGGTAACAGTCAGCAAGATTCTTACAATTTCTTCAGTGCAAGTGGAATTAAAACACAGTTCATCAACATGCTTTAAGACGAGAATACTCTTTAAATATTTAGATGTCTACAAACCAAATATTTCTTTAGTGTTTTTTAATCTTGCTCCACGAAGTAAGAGACTTTCAGGCCCAAGAGGTCTAAAAAGAAATAGACATATCACCATGTAAACATCAGCTGTTCTGTAGTCTGGAGAAGCACTGAAATCCAGTTTCCTATGCAAAGTTGTCCTCTATCCCCTATAAATTCCCAACGCAGCAACCCAATCACTGATCTTACCTCTTTCACCACATCTCCCACACGTCTCCACAGAGCTCTCTGTTTCCTTTCATGTCTCCTCTGGTCACTGCCATACTCCCCCACCACTGTTCCATATCCCATAACTACTGACTGAGCTAAATATTCCAACTGGCTGGTTCAGAGAGTACCAAAAGGTACTTGGGAAGGAGACAGGAAGGAGACAGGAAACAGGTGTGCAAGAAAAGGAGCTCACAGCACACCCAAAGTGCTGGTTTAGGTTTGGTTAATTTACCAATCCTCTACCCATGTCAGACTGAAATGATCTAGAAAGTTCAAATGCTATTCATACCAAAGAAACAAACAATTAGATGGACACCACCAACAGCAATGCCAATTTTGTTTCCTAATACAGGAGGTAAAATTTCAGGAGGTAAAATAGATGTTTTTTCCTCACATCTATCACAATACAATAACACATTCACTTCTTTGGCTAAGTTCACCACAAGCAGTGCTGTGAAAATAAGGGTCTAGTTAGAAACAAGGTTAATACAAGGTTAGAACCATATGTTCTACTGCAGCAGCTGTATCATCTTTAGAAACTGCCAGCAGGATTGGTTTGAAATTTGAAAAAGGTATTTTCCCCACTATTTCAAATGAAAGCAGAAATTTAACTGCAGTGGCCAGACTGAAATATTGGGTAGAAACAAAAGAATTAAAAGTTCAGATGCTAAGTGCTTTGGCATGCATGCCCTTGGGTTTACCCTACTTTTCCTTTAGCTGTGGCCACACACAGGTCATGACCACTATTATATAAACAAAGCTCTTAAACTTGAAGTCCCTTTGAAAGTATAAGGTGAAGTTACTCAAAAAAACCAAACCAAACCCACAACCCACCTCCCACAGTCAAAAATTTAACTTAAATGTTACTGCAAATGTAACAGCTACCATCACAAATACCATGTGTACCAATTATACACACAGATTATGAAAGTCTTTAAATTAAACATACATATGTTAATAGTTTAGGCTAGATTCAGACTTTTAACTGAAAATTTGAACTAAAAGCAACTAAAAGCTTGGGCATTTAAAATTTTCATATAAGAAACATAATTTATATTTCTGGAATCAATTTTGTAAAACCAGCCTGACAAACCTAAAATACCAAACCTGAATCAGTGCAACACAGACCAGACAAGTTTATCTTAGACAGAAGATACAGCTGCACTAGTAGTCAGAACTTGCAACTATTTTTTTCACCTCCCTTTAAACCAGCTCTGTTTTACACTGTCTACTGAACTAGTTTGATAGATTATGTCAATGCTGCACCTGTCAAGCTTGGCAGTAATGAATTCTGAAAAGCTCTCAATGAAGTAGCAAAAGTGACCTTAGAAAACAGCTGAGTGAGGTTTTGGGGGTGCTATGGGTGGTGCTTTTTGCTGAGGGTGACTAAGCCACTGAACTTGGGGCCAAGTAACCTGGCTGCTACACTTCCATGTTTCTTGCAAAACCACTGAAAACTCCCCAGATTCACTCTGAACTCTGTGTCACTCCCATCCAAAGGTGACAGATGTTTGCCAGCCTCAGACTGAGAGACATTCAGTTCCTCAGACTGAAGGCAGACATGGAAAAGAGCACTCTTTTCATATTCAAGTAGGAATTACACTAAAAAAAAAAAGTAAAAGATAACATTTTGGACTTTAGAGGAGTGAAAGAACCAGAACAGACTGACCTGTTTCTGTGACAAATTTACACACAGCACTTCACCTTTTGAGAAGAGGTGATAAAGTTTTTTTGAAAACTGGACAATCAACTACCCTCAAGATAAAACAACTAAACTTGAATGCTAAATATTTCTGAAAATTTGGCAATCTCTCGTGAGTGATTTCTACATCTTTACTTCAAACCATGATCCTTCTCACTCCTTGTCCTTCCTCTTTTCTCTCTCATCCTGTTGTGGTGGGGGGAATTGAATGAGCAGCTATTTGGATGCCCCACTGGTAGCTGAGCCAACACACAGCAATTAGAAATCTTTCCAGGAAGTCGAAATGGAAGTCTGTAAATGGCTTCACATCTTTATTTTTATATTTGCACATGTGTTTGTTATTTGCTGTGACTGCATAAGGAAAGGTGGTGGGCACTTGATTATGTGCACACAATTGTGCTGTCTGGGACAGATGTAAGCACTTATCTGCACAGTCCAGCTGTTGTTTGAAATAGATACTAAAAATCACAAATTTGTAACAGAGGCTCTGTTAAACCAGGAATTTCTAGGGATGTCAACTGCAAAAACTTCTTCTCAGTGCCTCTGAGGACAGGGGATCTGTTGTAGTATAGATAATATGTCAGTGAAAATTGTTTCAGATCAATAAATGCTTTAATTAACAAACAACAACAAAGTTAGCAGCTGATTACCAGTGCTAAAAAATTACCCACTTCACAACAGCCAAGCTTTCCAGAACTCTTGTACTAAATCTGTAAAACTGGGTTGTAATGAATTTCTTTCACTCAATTTTTCTTATCTCCATCTGAGGTATGCAGCTACAGTTGATACTTTCAGTAAAAATACCTCCCCTTTTTATATATTCAGCAGTAACTCTTGTGATGGTCAAGATTTTAACCATCTCCACATTTTCTAAATAATCATCTGATACAATTTTACTCACCGTACTATTTCTTCAGCTTGATGACTTACAGTTATTCTTCCAACAAATCTATGAAAGATGGATATGTCTTAGAAGTATCTACATAAAGACTCAAAAACGTAAAAAACCTTCTCTATATTTACAAAAAAGTCATTAATGGTTCACAAGTAAAAAATAAATCAACTTTTATTAACAATCAAACTAAACCAATATGGCAAAACTGGCAACAACTTTACAAGAGACATTTAGCAAGAGAAACATTTATCCCTCAAAGGAATAGGCATTTGAGAAAGCTTATTAACTCTGATTAATTACAACAAAACATTATATTTCTATTCACTTAAAACAGATTGTGACTTCCTGATGATTCAGTAAGAAATAATTCCTCAATAAATATAAGTTTGCACATTATTGACCAGAAACTGTAACTTTTCATTTAATAAAGCCAATCTACTGCACCTTTAAAAATCTGACACACATATATTTAGCATGACTCCAGCCAAAAAAAGGGACACATAACTTCTACAGTGATTGTACCTTAATTTGCTAAATATCAAATATTTGAACATCCGTTCAAACTGAGTATCTTAGTTTTAAAAAACTTAATATTTCTCAAAGATCTCCAAGCTTACTTGAGAACAGCTTTGACAATATACTTGGATTTTGAAAACTACTACTTCATAGCTACCATTTTCCATTACACAATTCAGAAGAAACTTGGATGGGAACACAACTTTTGCTACCCACGATACTGCTTTAGAGAGTCTATGATCTTGCCTGCTGATGTTAAAACACACTTGGAAATCACTGTTTTTAATCAAAGGTTTTGCTGCTGAAGAATGGAGTTCAAATCTTCTCTGGAGCATATGCAAAATAAATAGGAGCAACACATATCCTTAGAATTACACTTGAGGCAATGCAACTTCAACATATCCTATATAATATTGAAATCTCCTGGCAGAACCTTATAGAACTTTCTTCAAACTGATCAGACTGTAGGCCATTTAATTCTTTAAAGTCTAGAAACAAGTTCACTGATTAGAACTGAAATGTACATAATTAAAATAAAAAAGATAAATATCATAATGTCTGGTTTACTACTCAAGTACTCAAATTTAACTTGTCACTTGCCACTTTCAGTAAGTACATACATATAAACACCAGCTGATTATTAAAACCTAAAATTCAAGCAGATGTCTGAAGCTATTTTAATCCTAGCAAGACGTGAGTCTCAATTGTGAGTATTAAACACATTTTTATTTAATTTCAAAATATTTACTAATAAAATGATACCTGTATAGATCTGCTTCTGGCTGCTGACATTCTATAACAGCTACCAGTTTGTCCAGGTTGGCAACAGACTGCAGCACTGCTGTTTCTGGGACTGCAACGTGTGTCTGTAAAAGAGGGCCCATTGGGTTACTACAGGACTACCAGGCAGCAGGGCAGGTACTTCAACAGGCTGAATGAAAAATGGCACCACAAATTAACTACACTGCATTCCACAGAAGTAACCCAGACCTTAAGATTGGTCTCTCCATCCAAACTTGCAGTGGTAACGTGGCATGAACCGTCCACTCGGTCAGACGACAGGAGCACCAGATCAACAGGGAAAGTCTCATCTTTGGCTACTCTGACAATGTCCCCCACCTAATGAAGTGAACATAGATCAGAAAGATACAAAGAGGTTTAAAGAGCAGAATTCATTTCAGCACTGTTACCAAACCACAATGATTAGCAATAAAACAAGAGTTTTAGCTGTGTAATAGAAACACAATTTTCAATTTGCCCTTTACCCGAATGTTTTTAGATCTGGTTTTCACAAGGCCACCACTTCGAACAACATAAACTGGAGCACCATTGACTTCATTGTCTGCTTTATGTCGTAGCCAGTCCTCATAGCCCTGTGGAAAACACATAAAAATCTACTTTTTAAGCAAGAAAACTAAAAAAGAGACGAAATTCAATCTACTAAGCAAATGTGTTCAAATTACTTCGTGCATTGTGTGAATACAGTTACTAACTTCTCTTGAGTTTCTTCTCCAGCTGTTACTCAAGAAGCTGTGAACCTCTTAATTTTGTCACTTGACACAAACATGTAAAGGCAAATAAAGTAGCTGAAGCGGTGAAGAAACTTAACAGTCCCATGTTCTCTTAAAACAAATAGGCAGTGACATTTTCTGCAGATCAGATGACCAAGCACTCAATAAACCTTTGATTTATATGGATTAATACACCACAGAAGTGGGAACAGTCAGGCCTCAGGCTCCTTTGTGGATTCCTTTTTTTTTTAGAAGTAACAGACTGAAATTACTTTCTCAAGTCATACCATATAGCATTTCTTATAGTTACTGCCATAGCCTATGCACAAAATCTTGAGATTTAATTCTGTGTGACATGCTGTTGACACATCAGCTCTGTCCAGCAACAGAAGATGACTGAGATTTTCATTCTTTTTGAGTCCTAATGGAACAGTCTGCAGCAACTGAACTTTTAATTGATAAACTAAGCAGTTTTCCTGATACTTCACACCTGTTTAGGCACCCTTTATCCCATGTACACACATGTGCAAACACTCAAGATTGTGAATGCAAGTATACTATTCCCCTCCTATTTTCCTAAAGTATGAATCCACTGCTTGTTTAATCTAATAGCATTAGATCATAACAGCATATAATCTCTGATCCCCAAGCCCAGGTACTGTTTGGAAAGCCCCACTAGCAAGCACGAAAATGGATCAATCATGCAGGAAGTTCAACTGTCTCCTACAATCTGTCAAGGCTCCTGCAACTAATCTGCAATAATAGAGACTTCCTAAATGCTTATCTGCAGGTATAAGAACAGTGAAAGAGTTTAAAACGTTTCCTTGGAAGTCTGCAGACAAAAGAAGGCAGCTGTGTGAAAGAGCAAGCATACTCCCCAACTCATCCTACAAACAGTATATGAATGTCATACTACAAGAAGTACTAATGCAGATGCAGTTTAGAGAGCTCTGTGGTTGACTGGAGTTTGTAGGAAAAGTTACATGATGAGTTTTGCATGTTAAAAGCAGTTTTGTAGCTCTACCATCACAAATCTCCACTGTTATTGCCACAAATGAATAAGGACAGCACAACTGCACTACCTGTGTTTGAAAAGAAAGATGAAAGAGAGGGGGAATGGAGAAAAGTGCTTTATATGCCAAGTGCTTCAAAATCAATAATTGAGAAGCATGCAGTAAGCAGCCATACAGAGAGATACTGGGACATCAGAATCTTAAAGTCTCTAAGTACGACTCTTCTAAGAATCCTTCCTAAGCAGTATGAAAAAGCAGGAGTCAGTACCTACAGCTCCTTGTTAAAGGTGAATGACAGAAGAAAACAAGGATTTAACTAATCTCCAGTAACCTTGGGGCATTTGTCTCACAAACCTGAACAGCTGAGCAATGTGGGCATTTGGCAAAGAACTGAAATTTACCTTCTTTAGAAAGTACAGATTTCAGCGCTTTCTCCATCTGACACCTCCTGCCTACAACACAAGGGTGACACCTCACACCAGGGAATTCTTAAGAGCCAACTTAGTGTGGTCAGTTCAAATTCCCCCCAAATTTACCTACTGTGGCATTTTTGAGAGGTCCTTATCCTCACTTGAAAACATTGGAAAAATACAGTGAAAAAGAAAGATGCAAAAGGAACACAGGGAATGTTGCCTACTTGCAAGAAAAGAAACCAAAGATTAAAATCCCTCAATTAAATTGTATTCTTAAGTCCTGCTTAAATAACTGCATCAATGTAATTGAGAAAAGATCTACATTTTATACTACTAGGTTTTTCATTCTCAGTTTAGCTCATTAGTTAACCAAAACCTGCAAAGTAGTTGTTTATAATTTACCTGGCAGTTGAACAAATGTCTGTGTTCCATCAGCTAAATACTTATGAACTTATTAAAATGCACTGTTTCCTAAAGTTCCTTGGGAAATACCTTTATTTTGTTGTATTTTCGTTTGGGTTTTCTAACTTTTTGTTTTGTGTTTATTTATTTGCTAACTTGGAACTCCTTGGAGGACAGCACACAGATCTTCAGAGGCATAAGGAGGAAAGTGCTCTGGCTAACAAGACAGACAAAATGACACAGCATGAGCTGCATCACTTTGCAGTCTTGTATGTCCTTCTTCTGACCTAGGTGCAATTACACTTCCAAGCAGAAAAAGTTCTGTCTCCTTGGCTGAGATTAAAACAAGGCTGAGTTCTAAGGTTTGTAAGAGGTGCCACATTCACCAGTCTTCTGGAAGGCAGGGGACTTTTTCCATCCACTGCTGAACTTCTCCAACCTTCATATGATTAATGCTTCTATTTTTCCCCTTCATCTTTTGAGACCATACTTAA
>WAAE01002860.1:0-13968 GCA_013400495.1 Nicator chloris
AGAGTTTATTCATAACACTATCAGCAGAGGGAAGGAGATGAATGTGTCAGTGCTGTACTCAAAGACCATCATTATCTTGGAATATCTTACAGGATCAATTCAGTTAAGATGCTTTGCTTTGGTTTATCTGTGCAAAAATTTACATTACCACACTGAAAGCACACTCGCAGATGAGGGAAAAAGCCCTAATCACTCTGACTGAACACATCCTCATTTATTTTGGTACACGAGCACACAGAGCTGGAAAGAACCATAGTACCAAGTGCAGCAGTTACCGCATTTACCGAATGGGACTTGTCCGGACTTAGGCCTGCAGAGAGACGGCTTCTGAGGTTAAATCCCCCAGAGACGCCTCCTGCTGACCCGTGGAGCCAGTGGCCACGTGTTGGGACAAGTCCAGGCTTGTCCCGGCGGGAGCAGCAGAGCAGGCAGGACCACTTTAAGAGAGAATTGGATGAGGTGAAGGAGAAGTCAAATCTGATGGGGGGTTATCATCCAGAGTTTATTGGTGTCCCAGCAGGGACATCTGAACCTTGCAATGGCCCTACCAGAACAGCTGACTGCATGGCGAGTCGCATCTTTTATTGGAGGGAGGAGAAAGGGGTAGGGGCAAAAGGTCCACCAACCGGGGCAGAGGGGGGAGTGAACCAGGGACAGAGGGACACCTGGAAAGCCCAATGTCCTACATGTAGGGGGAACCTGATCCAATCACTCTTTCTGGAATTCCCCCAGGGGCAGAGGAGAAGACCCTGTGTGTGATGGACAGGGGATTGGTGATTGACAAGGAAGATTCTGGGTCTAAGGAGGGAGGGAAGGGTTTAGGATTACACTGAGGGGAGAAACCCATAGATGGGAATACAGGAAAAATGCAGGGATGAAACACACCACAACAACTAAGCAAAAGATTTCAAAATATTCTGCTACCTGTGTAAGCTTCTGTTGCATCACAGAGACAGAAATCACAGCTGATCCTTCAGACAAGATCAGAGACTGATCAACATCTCACAACAAAACTAAAAACTACACATTAATTAGGGCTTGGAAGGGAGAATGTTGTATTCATTTAACCTGGGGAAGTACATCAGAAACTAAAATGGAAGTAAATGGGTGGAACCTGGCTCTTAGAAATAAATCTGCATATATTTAATGACTAAGCATGCCTTAGATTCTGAATTTTATGCCCCACTCAGGAGGACATTTCTAGGAGAAGACCCTGTTATCTTGCAGGAGAGGGGAAATTGGAAAACAGTAAGTACTCAGCAGTACTTCTGCAAACATCTGAGTTACCTTCTTCTTGGCCACCCATCTATTTTCCTTTCCCTAATTACCTTGAGTAGGATCAGAAGAAAATGCAGCCTGGATGTGGGTCAGAAATAAATCCAACAGTCCCATCTCATTAATGATGTTTAATTATTAAAGAGACTGAGATGAAAGATGCTATACAAAAAGTCATTATTGCTCTTATTTTTCTCTCTCTTCCCTTTTGCTGTTGCCTTATGAAAAGATGACAGCTGAAATACTGACTCTTAATAAGAAAGAGTATATTCAACTCTTTGGGAGTGCAGAAAAAACTGAGGAACAGATAATATAGAAAGTGGTTAGAGATGACATAAACCACACAGCATATGATGCAGTGTAACCATCAGAGCCCCAATGCACAAAATTATAATTTCCTTCATTTAAGTGTTAATCAATTCATATTACTGTGAAGTCAGCATTTTGAAAAATCTTCAGTTAATGCATTTTTGCAGTGAGCCTACATTAATTTAGGAATTGCATTGAGCTCTATGGCACTCCACAAGACCACCATGTCTTTGGAACAAGGAAATTGATACCAGATTGTGTTCCTTATGCTATCCAGGATTTCCAGTAACGAAGGAAAACAAAGATTTATCTCATTATATGCACAAAATCATGAAGATCAAAATATAGAAGTATTAATGAAATTTTGTATGTGAAAACATGAGGGTATTACATAAAAATCTGCATACCTTGAAATATGTAAAGATTCTGGAAATTACCTTAAAAATGTTGAGACAAAAGGATCTCACTAAGCAAGATGATTATCACATATGCTTATCAGAAGATAATAAATGCTCTATACACTTCTTAGTGATTATCTTTGAAATCCCAGACTTGATAAGAGTCGGGGAGAGAGGCATCAGTACAGCACAGAATAGTTACCACTCCCACGATAATGGATTGATTTATTTGTGGGATTTTCCGTTGTGGGTCTCATATATAAGGAACAGCCCAACTTACGTATTTCTATTCCTGACAGCACAACATTCCAGGGCAGCTCCAAATGTATTCACCACTCAGAAGAAATATTGCAATAAACCAAGAAAAAAATTTCTTAATCCTATTTCCTCATCAAGGGCTGCAGTGTTTTGGATATACACTGAAACCACATGGCATCCTCAGCTAATTTAAGATTTAAATCACACATATAGCTGAATGACAAAACCTGTTGCACGCAAATGGGGATATCTAGATAACTTTTACTTTTGATTTAATCATTTATGCATATTTATGCATGTTTCCACAAGCAGAGCTTATTATAGCATCTTATCTTCAAGTTTAGGCTCACTTCAAGTTTAATTTAAAAATTCCTATAAAGTTTCTAACAACCCCTTATCAAGGCTTTTTTTTTATTTCCAATGGATGTATAATATTACAGAGCAATCCAACCAAGCAGCAAGTTCTTACTGACATCAAAGGGAGAATTTAGACCTTTAGTTCCACACTGTTTCTATATGAAAAGATTTACAAGTCCCATATAAAAGAAGTGACAGTAAATATATTTGGAACTAAAATTTCATCTAAGTCAGCAGACAGATCCCAGTGGGTCTTGAGCCCCCAGTTCCACAGAGCTATTATGAAAAAAATGATCTATGGTTAACAGCTGAGGACTAAACGAGGACAAACAAGTAAATAACTTTTCTGCAGGGTTCGGTGCACGGTACCACTTTGCTGTGCATGTCTGGTTGAAGGCAGCATTGCTGCACAGGCTGAGGTGGTGTGTTGGTGGGTGCCCCATCCCCTGGCAGGCTTGAAAAGAGCTTTGCTGGGCTGGCAGTACCCAGGAGGAGTACTCAGCAACACCAAAATAAAGATAAAAAGCCAAAAAAAGAGCCATTTTTAATTTTGAAGAGAAATATTATTTCTGGCTGTCCTAGGTTACAGTGTAAGATGTATCCAAAAGTATGTATTCTGTTACCATCTTCATAAGCTGTTGGAACCAGTGGGACAGTGTTCCCCATCCCCTCCATGACTCATCCCTGATAAGCTCCTGCGGCTATCTTCTGTTAATGGGCCAGCTATTGACACCAGGTGCAGCAGAGCCATCCTCCCTCCAGGGGGACATCATCTGTTAATGGGCCATCACCGCATGGCTGATAAGATTACATCCCATTGTGAGATACTCCGTCCAGAGGGAGGAACCAAGCATTTCATCCTGAATATAAGCTGAGGTGTGGAACACCACAGCCAGCCTTTTCCACTGGACTTTTCAGAGGAAGACCAGACCTCCTCTACAGAATCACTGCTTCAACGGAACCATCACTCCAGGAGAACTGCAGCCACTATTTGATTGAACTTCTGCCAAACCCCCTGACTGTTAGGGGGTCAGGTTTGTACCCTGACTCTGTCAGTGGGTTGTTTTTTTGTACTACTACATTTATTTTATTTTTCCTATTAAATTGTATTTTCTGGTTCGAAGTCTCTCACTAGTTTGCTTTCAAACTAGTACACTGGTATTTGCAATCACACAGGCTGTTTAAAAAGCAAACCTCCTGCAAATCGGCAGCACTGTGAGGTACCAACTGATCTGCAAGTTTACAGCAGGTTTATCTAAATGACCTTAATGAATATTTCCAGCTACTGTGCCCCTGGTCCTGTCTCAATCCGGAGTTACCCTCCTCTCCTGACTTGGGAGTTGGATGTAATGAAGGTGAGTGTCAGATGAAGAGTCTGCTGAAGTGCACATTATACCCTTGTGTCTTGGATTGCAATATGTAACCAAAAATGTGTATTCTATTCTCATCTGTTGAAACAGGCTGGAGAGATGTTTTTCTCTATCTCTTAGGGGAAGGGGTGGGTACCTGTTGTTAATGGGCCAACTGATAACAACCAGGTGAGGCAGGGTTGACTTATCTCTTCCACCACCCTGCCTCCGGGGAGATATCATCTGTGAATGGCCCATTAGGGCTCACTGCACCATTGGTAGTATTAAATCATCCCATTGTGAGGTGCTCCACGCAGTGGAGGGGAGCCAAACATTCCTACCTGCATAAATACACCATGTTCAGAACACCAAGGTGCTAGCTTTCTCCCTGGGACTCCCACAAGAAGACCGGATCCATCCTACCACCACTAGACCCTTCTACAGGATAATTTTCTACTCCAACAGAGCCACATCTGTTACTCCAGGAGGACTTATTTTGGACTGCTTCCAACACCGTGGCCAACAGGGTGTCAGGTCGTATTCTGACTCTGACAGTGTTTCTAGCATTATTTTGTTGTTGTTCTTTGCTTGTTTCTTCTTTTTTTTTCCCTTGTGCTATTGCCTTTGTATTTTGTAATATTCCTAGTAAAAGACTGATATTCCTATATCTTTGCCTGAAAGCCCCCTTAATTTCAAAATGATAGTAATTCAGAGGGAGGGAGGGGGTTTACATTCTGCATTCCAAGGGTGGCTCTGGTTTCTCCTAGAAGATACCTGTCTTGAAAACAGAATTGCAAAATTTGTG
This sequence comes from Nicator chloris, assembly GCA_013400495.1. NCBI lineage: Eukaryota > Metazoa > Chordata > Aves > Passeriformes > Pycnonotidae > Nicator > Nicator chloris. The sequence goes on from WAAE01002860.1 coordinate 4,752, forward strand.
AGCACCAATGATTTTGTGCTTAATTGGAGCACTGTAAGTTGGGAATGCTCCTTCAGCAAGAGCAGCACTTCAGAATTACTTGGTTTAGCCCTCTAAGAGTTCAGCTCACTGCTCCAGGGGGCTTCTGCCTCTGGCTTCACAACAGTTTCTGCTAATGCCACATGCCAGGACAAAACCTAGAAGGGTATTTTATAGAACCCTGCAGCAGGGTGTTGGAAAATGTAGAACACTTTAGGGTCATTGGACAGGGACAGAGGGACACCAGCAGCATGATGGGCAATCCTGGGTCAAAAGTTGTGTATCTGAATTGTTAGGTCAGAAAGTTACACACCAATCTTTGGGAGATTTTCCTTATGGTACCACTCCCTTCTGAGGGAACCTTCCACGTCTGAACTGTAAGGGACAGCACTTGTGTTAACAGTGGGTACAACAAACACATCCCCACGGGTGATCTTTTCAATAATTAAATAAAACTGATACACGGGGTGTGATTGAAGTCAAATATATTCCCCAAACTTCCCAAGGTTGCAGGCTTAGTGCACTTATTATACTACAATAAAAATGGAGTCTGGTGTTCATAAAATGAAGCAATAGACGTTCCCCTAGTTTAGTCCCTTGTGACAGCAGGTGTCAGACAAACTATTGTGTGAAAATTTCTGTATTGTAATGAAAATATGTTATGCTAAACCACAGCTATACTGTACAGGTTGAAGAAAAAAAACTCAAGATGCACAATTACTGGTGTAGATAAACCAGAATAAAAATCTTATTTTAGTCTGGGTATCTTCTATAGTATATTTTATCTTATATATATTTCTGCTTTATGCTTATATATAAGCACTTATGGTGCTTATTGTCCTGTTTGAAATGCCAAATGTTGGTCTAAGACTAAGAATTTATGCAAACCCTTCATAGACAGGTGTGAGAGCTCCTCAAGAGGATTGATCTGAATAGCAGTTTCAGCCTGGACATTTCTTTGCTTGCAAGTTTCAGATTCTTGTAGAAAACAGGGCTTATGACATGGCATAGTCAGAGCTCTCAAACACAGACAAAAGAGCAAATATTGATATTTACATTTTGAAAACACAATGTGCATATGCATCTTGACAACAAATAAAGTCAGAGAGGTGTGGCAAAAATCAGTCTTTCAACAGGAAACTTGAAATATTCAACAGTAGGAAACAGTACATTTCTATGCATATAACCACTTTCTTATCTGAGGAAGCAGAGATCAGCAGTAAGGAAAAGAGAATTGGGAGGGGGGTCTACTACTGCTTTAATGGGTCTTTATTGGCAGTTATTCCCTGGAGAGCCCTAGTACAGGGCTAACAGTCATGGGAGAGACGAATGCTGGAGAAAGTCCACTGGGATCTCCAGTTCCAGGAGATTACAAATTGCTTAAGTCAAGCAGAAGCCCTACTAAGGAGAGAGGCACTGATGTGTGGTGATAAAATAAAAATGTAATTTCTTTTTTTCAGAGTTTGAGACAAATGTAGGCTTTCCATTAATATTGGAAACAGTGCCATTAAGCCATTTAGCTGGAGGGAAGCACATGGGATCACTGCTGCAGCCACTCCAACCTGTTCCTAGGTGACAATTCTCAGCACAATTCTTGGATGCCTGTGGCAGAACACCTCTGAGCTTTCATGTACAGTGACTCCTCACTGAGGTAACAGGTGTCCATACCCTCAACTCCAGACATCTTACACATATAACAACTTCCTAAACAATTTTTGACACTTTGATCTTCATTGGAAGAAGTCTGCTATTAACCAATTCTCCAGATTAATGACTCCAAACAAAAAGTAAGAAGGGTAGGAAGGTTTTCTGTTCCTTGGCTGTTGCTGATTGATTTTATGAAACAAAAAACATGTGTAGAAGTACTTAGAGTCATTAATATTTTGAAACTAAAATGTCTTGTTGGGAAATCAATACAGCAATACTCAAACATCATGTACAGTAAAGAAACAGGTAAATAATATGGTGAACTTAAAGAAAATCAATAGAGTGTTCAAACATGACAGTAAAAGACTAAATAGAAGAACTACCTAGAGGACAAGTTATCCACCTACAAAGTGTTAACCACCATTCATTCCTGCTGTTTCCTGCATCATTTACATGAGTGGAACATCCACTCTTTGAAATGACACGTAACACAACACACAGCACAACAGGGAGTTCCCTGGATCAGTCTGGAAAGAAAATCTGACCAGCACTGAATACAAAAACCTACATTAATTATTCTGCATGTGGGTGAAAAGAAAGCCCATCATATATGCAGGAGCTGAGGATGAGGAGGAATGGAAAGAGAAAAGCCAAGTGATGTTCTATGTCATAGGAATCATGAAGCATTTTTAACTACAGTTAAATAAATGTTGACTGTGTGGACAAACAAAACTGTTTTTTGAGGAGCTGTCCAATGTCGCTGTGCCCAGTTTTGTGAGGGGAATCCTCACTGGCGTTCCCGGCTAGCTGAAAGGGACAGCCACAGTAATAAGTGCAGCTCCCAGTCCCAAGTTGTCAGCGGCTTGATGACCTGGACCTGCCGCTGTGAGTCCTTTTCCCTCTTATCCTCCGGCGGGAGGAGAGCGTGCAGCTGACGACGGCGGAGAAAGGAGGCAGACTCAATCCTGGGGGTGAATCTCAGTTTATTGGAGTCCCAGAAGGGAGCTCCTCAACCAAGGGGATCCAGCAAGAAAGAGCCCCGATTGGAACTGTGCAGTACATTTTATAAGAGGGGTGTAACAGAAGGTGTCAACCTTCAACATCCAATCACAAACTTGGGGTGTGGAAATACAACTATGATTGAACTATTACAGAACCAACTAGGAAGGAGGAGGGAGGGGCCCCAGGGACCTTGGCCTATCACTCGACGCCCCTCCTGGAACCTTCCAGGTGAAGGGGAAAGGCAGCCGAGTGACAGACAAGGCCCTGAGGGAGGGGGTACAGAAATTGACAAAGAATGGTCTAGAGAACTAGGAGGGGAGAAAAAGATTTACATAGGATTAAACCACAACGGAATATAACGTGGGGAACAATGGATGCAACCATATGTTGCACACTGCAACAGTCCAAAGAAATTGGACTGGCAGAGCTCCACTGGACTGGGAGAGCACAGCTGAGTCTGGCACTGGGGATGTGAGTGGTTGCTCTGCCTTCATTCTGATCGTGGTCAGGCTTGGTTTGGATTCCCAGTGTGCTTCAGTTTATCACTACATTGACATCTCCTGGCCATAAAGGAACTCTCTCAGCAGTCTACAGATTTACAGACAGAAAGGCTGAGCCTTTCATTTTAAATCTTATTTTTCGTAATTTTATTTGAGCATGCCTTTGACATAACTACAGTATAATTTACAGTTCCACAGGATGTCACCAGAATAACTGTAATAAATGCTTTCCCTATGGAAGACCAGAAAAGACACTTGCTGTACATTTCTGAACAGCCCCAAACCTTATAAAGTTCACCAATATTTCTATTTTGACAAGATCACTAAATAAACAAGTAAAAAGTCATGCCAAAGAACAGTTTATGGGCTATTACATTGTTTCAGTCATCCTTGTGAGCCATTAGACTCTTGTACAGTTTTAAATATTTTGTGATTTGATTTTTCTTTTCTTCTATGCAATTTGAGCTAGCAAAGCCATTATTGCAAGCATGGGAATTGCACAATTGGGAAATCTGTCTTGCTGAGAGGAGAATCAGACCTAATATATTTTCATTTATTTTAATATATGCCATGTGGAAAAGGCAGAATTTAAACTAAGAGTTTAATATGCTGTCCTAGGGTGACTTTATGATGCTTGTATCCCCAATTGTCTGCTCTGTGTTGGATATTATGTCCTGTACCTTTAAGGCTGTTTCAAGAGCCAAGAAGAAGTGTGCAGTTTGTTTGGGAGAGATGGGGACTCCCACATTATTTACTTAGTTTTTTGGCTAGCTGAAGCAGAGAAGCTTGCTGGACAGGGTTTTTTTCTTTTTCTTGGGACTGTTTCAGCTTGTCCCGGACTGAAAAGGACCAGAGAGACGCCATGAGCTTACACCTGTGGCCCAGCGGGGCCTGGACACTGACATTTGGCAGCGCTGGAGAGGCTGAGAGGGAGCTGGGCTACACCCACGGCAGGACACTCTCAGCTTTGCCATCCCTCTTCAGAGCAGTGGAAGGTTTTATTATTTTATATCATTCAATTGTTTGTGCTTGTGGGCTTTTGTTTGTTAAATAAATAGTTTTTTCCACTCTTTCTCAGAGGAAGTTTATTCCTGAACCAGCTGAGGGGGGAGGGGCCATTTTGGTTTGCTTCCCATTCGGAGGGCTCCTCCAAATTTACCCTAAACCTAGACATATGCAAAGCAGGGAACAAACTTTTAATTTTAAGCTTTTGCTCTATTTTATATTGTAAAATGGGTTTGTCCTGGAGCTTGAGACAGTGTAGATACTAAAAATAAATAAATAAATAAATAATAAATAAACTAAAAATAAATATATAAATACTAAATATACTAAAAATAAATAAAAAAATAAATATAAATATGTGTTTGCATACACACCAACCTAACTCTATTAAATGTTGCATAGTAAGTAGATCAGTCTCACAAAAACCCCCACGTTTATTTTAATCTCATCAGTATTTCACAAGCTGAAGTCTTCAAAACCTGCAAAGGCCCCAAACTCTTCTAGGCCCTAAGCAAATAGATCGCTCAAACGTCAAAGCACTGCCTGTGCTACCATGGACAGAGAAGACAAAATATTTCCTGGTTTGGTTCTAGTTCTTTATTTATTTTATCTAAAGAAAATGTGCACACTTTGACACTGCTTCCAGTATTCTATTTCCAGACTGATGGCCATGGTGTTGAGTGTATAAAAGCCAAGTTTTTCCAGCTAAAGGAAGGCTGCAGCCACACACTGTTGCTCTCTCTCTGTCCTGCCCTCTGCAAAGAGCTTGCAAAGCTGAAAACTCCAGCATCAGCCACATCACAGGGTGAAAAACAGTAACCCCAGGTACAATGGGAGGTACTACTTGCTTGTCACAAAGTATTGTAAAAGAGCTGGCTCTCTTTCTACAGGTGTAACACAGTGGAGCTATTTCAGCCAGTGACACCTGTGTGATGAAGGGCCAAGAGGTCTGAACTTTAGGGGCACAGGGGATGCCCAGCAAATCCTGCCAGTGGCTGTGATCTGCAATTGCTGCTGAAATCAATGTGAGCTCTGTTTTCTCCCCCAGATGCCTCTATACACAGCAAACTTAGAGTCTATGGAAAAAAAAAAAATCCAAGTTGATTAGGCAAGTTTTCCAGCCAGCAGATAACAATATTTTCTCTTTCTGCACTCCACTCATTCTTCCAGATATATCAAGGCTGTATGAGGAAAGTGGGAATGATGGGACTCACATAAGATCAGAAAAAGCAAATGCAAGATGATCCAATTCAGAAGCAGGAAAAAACCTGCAAAGTCACTCTACTGAGAAATGTCACCCTTAGGACTGTGCTCCACCTTACACACCAATGATTCATAAAGATCAAGTCACTGGGACCTCTTCATGAATGGATCACTACTAGCTTATTTCTGCAAAAAACTTTCCAGAGTGTGTGTGTGTGCGACATTTTAAATCTTCACATCAAAGCAATGCAGGGTATATTAATGCACCTTCACAGCTTTTGGCAGCTACATCTAAAGTCTGTACATTATTTTATCAATTATTAACATGGAAAATCAACAGCCTTATTTGAGAGTGATTTCTGAACTTTACTTTTCAGATGGCCTGACTGATATCTTGGCATTTTGTTACTCCAGAGCTCATAAAACCTCTCAACTTTTTCATCATCAACTTCTCAGTGACTATAAATCTCCACTTCTGTGCATTCTAAACCCAAGGTGTACTACTCCACTTTAAGAATATTTTAGGGACAGTTTTTATTGATGTGAGTCTCGCTTTAGTTTCATCATCTCTGTTGCAGGATTCCCTGTTTACCTGTTGGGAAATTAGATTGCAACTTGGGAAAAATGTTTTATTTAGAAGACAATATCTGCAAAATCAGGCTTTATCTCACACTGGTAATGGAGATATTGATGGTCTGATGTCTTGTCTGTGCCATGTTTTAGAATGTAAATGATGTAACAAGTGAATGTGAAGAATTGCACCTTCTGTGCTCCTCGTGTAGGAGCATCACGGGAATGTGTAGACCAGCATGGCTTCAGCATTAATCAGGAACCCCTTGGGATCTTAAGGCAACACAGAGCTCCTTATTTTGTCAGTAAAATCTAGTCCACATTGAAACCGAACAAAGAAATTGCTCTATAATGGTTGTAATTTACATACCACTTGGAAAATACCCTATCTCGTGGTGCCCCGAGTTGTCATTCTCTCTGTAATCCTTCCCTTTATTCTAGAAAGATCAGTTGTATTTGATTGATTATTGGACAGTTTGAATTGTACCCACCCCTTACGTTCCCTGAATGGCTGGGTGAATTGTCTGTTGTTGAGTTTACTCCTCCCAAGGGATCCCCGATTGGTCTGTGCATTGTATCCTCCCCCTGCTCCTCCCCCGCATAAAAGGCCATGCACGGGACCTCTCAGTGCCTTTTTGTCCCTGTCCCCCTTCAGAGGAAAGCAATAAACTTCTCTCTTGGAGATTCATACAAGAAGGCCTCTTCCCTCCCTTCTTCACCGTCACTCCTTGACACCCTGAACCACCAGGCCGACTCCCCCCTTCCCCTGATGGGCTCTTCTCAGCCTTCTGCCTGGAACTGCTACCTAGGCTCCTGAGAGCTCAGGAGTGGCATGTATCTTCACACGTGCTGCGAAGCTTACGCTGAGCTAGTGGATTGGGGTTTCCTAGAGAGGAAAAACCTAAAGCGGCCCATGTCACTATCTGATTTGCATGTCCTCAGCAAATTAAAGATAAGCATCTTTCGTAATTGTACCGTGATAGCAACATAAAGGCAGGACCAGGAACAGAAACCTTTAGATAAGCATATAGTTATGAAAAAGAAATCTCCCAGAAGCTCTGGGCCTGGGGATAATATTATTAAAAAGCAGTTCTAAGTTACTTGACTCTTTAAAATTTCTAACTATGTGAGTGAGTTCCAGGTACAGAGCTAATACTGAAAATTACAAAAAACTTTTCATAGGACTATATAGAAATCTCAATTATATGGCAGGGAAATATTTTTTTTTTATTTTCCCTGCATACGTGTCATTACGGCTTTGGGCTCTGTACATCAGAACGTGTTTTTATCATTCAATGACTATCTTATTTTTATTGTATCCTCATTCGTATTTTCTCCCTTAGAATCATTTTTGTCACACTATGTATTTAATCACCCTCAATTTAACACTTTATTGACCTTTATGCAAAGTCAGAGGCATATTACTCCTGAAAAAGAGAGAGAATTGCCATATTAATTTACTTCACCTTTCTCAAACACATTTGATCAGTTCTTGAACAAAATAGAACAGTTATAGCTTAGTCGAGCAATGCTGATTTACATCATATGAGTTGTTGTTCTGTTCTTAGATCACTTTTGTTGGGAATAGACTTTTTTTGCAAAGATAACAACTTGGAAAAATTCCTACAAGATCAGAAAGAAAAATAGTATTTGCTTTCCTTTTCTTCTTTTTAGCTACTTGACTAAATTTGGCAGAAAATCTACAACTTTTGATTGCAACTGGCAAACATTTTCACGTCTTACTTTTGAGGTCTTGCACCATTACAGAAAAGCAGAAAACAACACAAATATCTTTGGACTCTACGCTGACCTTTATTGTATGAACTCATTAGTACATATAAAACATCATGATATCTCTATCTTGGGAGAAGATATTAATCTTTCTGGTGAAAGATGCCTTATATCCAAGGTCATTATATTTTTCTGAATTTTGGAAGACATTGCAGGAGAAGCACCGTTCAGCAGAGAAACCCTTCAATTCATTAACATTTTTGGAGAGACAAAAGAGGGATCACCTCTTCAGAACTTTGCATCTTGGGAATGAGTTCTATTACTGCAATGCACGGGAGTAAAAGGCTCTAAAATCCCTGCTGCAAATTAAAAACTGGATCTGGCAGATCCCTGGGGCATTTCAGAGGATATTTTGCTTGTGTTCTCTGGAAGCATTACATCAGAAACATGCCCATCCTGACAGGGCAATGATTTAACGTGACTTAACCTTCACCTCTAAGCATCTGAATGAAATATACAGGCATTTAATTGACATAATAGAAAGTTATGTGTTTATTATTGATTAACACACTAAAGGTCAACTAGTATTTTAAGCACTTTACAAATACAGTGTGTATTCTAACTCTACTGAAGAACTTGTAATTATTTTGTTAAATGTCAATTAAATGCAGAAATATTTCTTACCAGCCTGAACCTGTGTGTTACAAACTGTACAACTTTGTGTTTTATTGTTCCTGTAATTTTCAGACAATTGCTTGGCAAATAGACGGGCCTTTCATTTTAAACTGCAATACCATGTTCAATTATGGTTTGGCTTAAAACCAATAAAAGACATTCTATCAATCCTGTGCTTCACATGTGAGACTACGTGGGAGAGAAGGGACATTTCCATAGTGCAGGAAGAATTTTGGTAGTGGTTTGAACCAAGTAATTTACAGAAAAAGCTGTTTATCCTCATCAATAGCTCTCTGTGAATTTACTGCAAGTTCTTGAGTGTTCCTTCCCGTTTGGGAGCTCTACACTCAGAGAAACCTTCTGAAGTAGGAATTTTTTCTACGGACAATTAACATCAAAACATCAGCTTAGAGAAATCTAGGCCATAGTAATTGAATGTTTGGGGCCTGCCAAACTAAAACTGCCCTAGACTTCTCTTAAGTGTACATGAGCTGTCTTGGGTTGCAATGTAAGATGTAACTAAAAGTATGTATTCTATTGTATTCTATTCTATTCAGTCTGTTGAAACTGGTTGGGGAGGTGTTTATCTCTTCTATGACCCCATCCTCCCTCCACGAGGTATTTTCTGTTAATGGGCCATTAAGGCTCACTGCATGACAGATAAAATTACATCATCCCATTGTGAGATGCTCCACCCAGTGGGAGGAGCCAAGCATTCCCACCTGGATAAAAACTGAGATTCAGAACACCAGGACAGCCTGTTTCTAATGGGTTCCCAGAGGAACCAGACCCATCTCACCACCACTGGACCTTCAGAGGAACACTACACCCTTCTACAGAATGATCTCTGCTCCAACAGAAGCACA
>WAAE01002865.1:0-35000 GCA_013400495.1 Nicator chloris
TAGCAAATAGAAAGTGATAAAAGGCAAATATTACCATGTAAAACAGAATCTGAACAGGTCCAGAGAAATGACTGTAAAGGAAGCTGAAGTCAAGGATCCTTTACACTTCTATTTTAGACCAAAAAAGATAAGAAGGTATCAAGCACAGGGCTACTTTCTGTATAGGAATAAATCCTCAAATTTGCCGTTTTTGACACAAAGCTCTTAGGAGTCTTGTTCCAAGCAGATATCCAGCATGTACTGAAAATCATCACTTCAGCAACAACTTCCTATCTGCAACAAATGTAAGGGCAGATATGGGCAGATATAGAGGGATATATTCGGTGGTTTTGCTCCTGTCTTCTACAGTGATCCTTCATAGACCTGATCTTCAAGGCATTTTCTCTTGCAGAAGTAAGTGAACAGGTCAGTTCTTTTCCTCTCCCACCATTCCTCTTTTTCTGCCTCCCCCCTTCACAAACTTCCTAATTCATCCCTCCTCTTTTTTGTTTTAAAAACTCCCTATCAAATTCATTTATATCCATCACTTTTTTACATCTTCTCTCATGTTTTGCTGTGGTATGTCAGCAGTACTGAGTCTTAAGAGATTTTAGAGGCGTTCTATCAGTCACTTTATCATCAGATTCTTACTAACCCTGTATCTGCTCTTCAGTGTGCCAGTATCAAAAGCCATCTTGATGTCCAAGCAGATTATGTTTGTTGCTTCACCCCTGTCAGCTCTCATTGTCACGTCCTCAAACAAGTTAATAGCATTTGACAAGCATGGCTTCCCCTTTATAAATATCCCGGTTGTTTTTGACCAGTCTGCACCTGTCCAAGTGTTCTCCTATTTTGTCCCTAATCAATGACCCTAGAATTTCTCCCAGTTCCCTTCAGTGTTTATACACTGAAATGTTCTGTTCACTCACTCTCCAGCTTAAGAATCTTGCTCTGAAAAATTAGGAATTGCAAGTAGCTTTGAGTATAACATTTCTAATGTGTATGTGCATATGTATTTATATCAATCACTGCCATAAGATTCCACAATGTAAAAAGATCTTATTTCACGTGAAAAAGAGAGATATTATGTACCAGCTTTCCAGAGAAGGAAGAGAGCACCTCTATAAATGAGACAGTGAAACAAATCTTTTATGCCCAAATCACTGAACTATCTTGTCACTGTAAATCCTTGTCATGTGGATGGGTGTGGAAAGGACAACTTTAAAGATGCTCTCTGATTTCTGATGCAATAGGTAGTGGATAACTTTTAGCAAGAAAGTAAGCTGCATCATTGTCAAAATGCAACTACTTTAAAAAAATTTTAATAATGCTGGGTTGAATCTTGTTTATTGATTTCTCAGGCTTGGTAGGTCTTGCAGGACTGTATTTGACTGTATATTTACAAGGCTCAAATTCCCCATCTTTCCTCAGGGCTATCTCATTAGCAGTGTATGAAATTAATTTTTTAGGTAAAACAATGCCCTTAATAGTAAGTGTCTGAACTTCAATACATGGGTGGAGCATAAACCAAAGCAATAAAGTTCTGCAAGTCTAAATTTCAGTATTAGCAGTGCTAGTGACATTCCCATAGTGTTAAAACTCATAAGACAAAAGCACTACTAAGATTAAAATATTCACCTTATTTCACTGGTAAGAAGCAGTCACTGTCCCCTTTTCCAGTTGTACTGCATTTCTAGTTACAGAGGTAAACTTGCTGGCAAAATGACATCTGGATGGTGTATGTGCTAATTTTAAATGATCAAATAACTCCTTCATTGTTACTCCTTTTAATCTCAGCCAAAAGTTCTTGCCACTCATTCTGAAAGAGATAAATTAGAGATGAATTCAAATATTTCTTTGAAGCAGTGTACAGAGAAAACAAAAAGGTATATTTCTGTTCCATGTCTCTTCAGGCAGCACCAAGTCTTAAAGTATTTCTCCTTACTATGACATACCTCAATAACAGGGCACCTTCATTAATTTTTTAATGTCCCTTCAGCCCCATATTTCCTCGAGCTCCATGTCTTCTTCTCCATGATCCAGGAAGATCTCAAGATGCTTTATTTTTTTTTTTTTGCAATTGCCTCCAGGGAATTTTTGCCCAGTATTGTTTAAATGGACAATGGCTCTTGATATGAGACAACCCTGGAACACTGAGAGAGAGCAACTGCACTCACTTGAGGTAGCCTTCCAGGAAACAGCCAACCTCCATCCTCTATTCCAAAGAGCACCAGTGCACCTTCTGATCTTGCAGAGAGGCTTTTAAGTAAACTTTTAGACCTATGGGGCTGGCTTAACAATATGCTATCCTGAAACAACACTCTCAAATTTATTTAGTAAGACCTACTGCCACCTATTTAGATTATTGTAGAATTTTGTAGAAGAATGTGAATGACCTCCCAAAGGCTGTGCTAGACCCCATCTGTGTTTAGGTAGCTAACTTTATCCTCGGTGTAATAACTCATTTTCTCTTTGTGTACAGCAGTAGGCAGAGTTTGGTATACTGTGAAGAAAAAGGATACTTATTCTTCAAAAATGCCATTTTGATTGCCTTCTGTTTCTACCAAAGATTTTTCCCTAACAAGTGAAAAAACTTCAGTTACATTCAAAGTACTCAAAATTAGCTGTCATGGTCAGAAGAAACAGGAAATTTTACATAGATAGGCAAAAGTCTCAAGTCTTCAAGAAACAGCTTGAGCATTAAAAGTTGCCTGTGCAGGTTTTGGCCATAAGAAGCAGGTTTTCTTGGAGGAGAAGCTCCTCCTAAGCCAGTTCCTTATGGCTTCTCTGCTATGAACACCAGCCCAGACAACCTCATTGTCAAATTCTGTTGAAGGCAATGACCAGCTAAGAATAGATTGAAGTGAAGTTACAAGTATAAGATGAAAAGTGTTTTTTGTAAAAAAAGACATTTTGGCAGTCTATTGCTCCTCTACTGAAAAAGGGTATATATTTTCCTTATGATAGGAACCCTTATTTACATAAATTAATAATCAGCCCAAATAATCAGATTAACTTACTCTAGGATACAGAAAAAATAGATTAAAATGGTAACCAGAAAAATGTAAGAGGTCATCTGTAGTACACGATACATAAAGTATTATATCTATTTATATCTATTAGGATAGGATCATACTTGGATGGACTCTCTCTTGTTCCATCTTTTGTCCTCTGTTACTATACTTGAATAGATTCAAGGATGGGACATCCACAGCTTCTCTGGGCAACCTGCTCCAGTGTTTCACTACCCTCACAGTGAAGAATTTCTTCCTAGTATCTAATCTAATTCTGATCTCTTTCAGTTTCAAGCCATTACTGCTTGTCCTATCATTACATGTCCCTGTCAGAAGTCCCTCTCCAGGTTCTCTGTAGGCCCCTTTAACTACTGGAAAGCTGCTGCTAAAGTATCCCCAAAGTCTTCTCCAGCCTGAGTGACCCCAACTCTCTCAGCTGAACATTTTCAAGTGTTCAGAAACTCCATATTTCTTCAGGAATGCTTAAGGTATTATGTTTTATATTCTTGGCAAGGCATAGCAAAATGCATAGTGATCGAGATATAATAGGATACAATGTTTTAAACAATCCAGGGGTTTTTAAAAACAAAATCAGATGCGTTCAAAATTAGTTATATGATATTAAAGATCACATTTTCAAAGGAATTTGTTAAATCTTACATTATGTTTCATTTCTTGCTATAAATTCTAATCTTCATTTTTATTTGAAACTGCAGAAATTATACATAGCATTTTTATTTCAATGAAAGTACTTTTGTGTTTCTTCCATTTTTTGACCAATTGCTCTTCCCTTGGTAGTTTTACTATTCCAGCAACAACTCCTTGTTCAGAATAATCAGTAGAGTAATAAAGCAGAGTAATAGCTTTAGTCTCAATTTCCTTGACAGTTCTCTGCCTTTCCTTTTAACTCCTGAATACTTTAAACCACATCAGTAAACATTAAAAAATAAATACTGAATTTTTAAGTTATGTTTCTTATGTACAGAAGAAGTCTGTTTAGAGACACATTTTGCCTCCTTTTTTGGGCGATATGGAAATCTAATAGCTCATTCTTGCTGTTAAAAATTATGAAATAACTTTTAATGAAAGAACAGTGTTGCTCTAAATTTTTAAGTGCTTGTTTGAAAGAGTGAAAGAATTAGACCTGCTCAATGAGATAGCTACACAAATCATTTAGCACTGATGAAACAGCAGCAAGTGTTTAATCCAGTGTCATCTGTAAAGCATTTTTTGAATTTTTCCAGTAAATATTTAACTGAATTAGTCAAGTAAAAATAAATCTAACACACCACCTCCTAGTGTCAATTAGAAGCAGTTTGCAAAACTATTTTCTCTTTGAAGATTGACTACATATAGCAATGTTCAAGTAACCCACACGTTGTCAAAGATCAAGTCACTGTCATCTAAAGAACCATGAAAAATGTTAACTGATTCTAACCATTGGTAAAAAACATAGTTGTTTGTAAGTCAGTAAAGTAGTGAAAGCCCCACCCCTGGAAATTTTCAGGGTCAGGGTGGGTGGGGCCCTGAGTAAGCTGCTCTAGTGGGTGCCATGTCTGCCCGTGGTGGCACATTTAGAACCAGATGATCTTTAAGGTCCCTTCCAACCCAAAACTTTCCATGATTCTGTGAAAATTAGGGGGGAAAAAAGAGCAAATGTTATTAAGCCCCATTTATACAAACTTCTATGTGACCCTAAAAACTTAAAAGGTACAATGGAAAATCCATAACTATGTAAGTTCAAGGCCTACTGCAATGTAATGTGTTAATGGAATTCACTGGCCTTTATAAACATTACAGCACAATTACACAAAGCCCAGTTACAGACACAGAACTTACCTCAATTACAGCAAAGTAAAAACAAAGGAAGGAATGGATATTGCCTAATAGCTTGAATGTGAAAGTTTGAATTTGGGAATTTAAATTTAGGTCCTTCGTGTGCAAATTAAAATGTATGTAACACATAACACGAAAAAGATGTGCCATTATAAGTCTTTCCCACTCTTTCATTAGCAAATGTGGAATAGACACCAATGTTCAGCAAGGAAAAGAAAAATATTTCCACTGTATGTTAGTTCAACAACTCAAAACATGGCAATAATATTCATGGCAACATATAAACCACCTAGACTAATTTTTTTTCTTAAAGGAAAAACACTCTCAGGCACCTGATGTGCCTTGGGGAAGGTCTTATACAGGGCCAGGAGTTGGACTCAACAATCCTTGTGGACCCCTTTCAACATTCTGTGATCTTTTGATTATGTGATTCATTGAAGACTGGTAAAAAAAGTTATCATTTTTGTTGTAAATAACTTGAATGCTTTCTTTTTCTCTTTATAGGAATTAATAGGGATATAATGTGCATGATGCTGTTGGTCAGTCAATGCTGAAACATACCCTATCCAGGGCTTTCCTACTCTATAAATTTGGTTTGTAAGAAGACCTTGTAGATATTGTGCAAAGCTAGGCTTTGTGTGGGGTTAAGGACCAGTTAACATTTTTCAAGGGTTAAATCTAAACACTCCTGGATTCCAAGCAAGTTTGGTGAATTTTACATTTGACTTTTACATGGAGAGTAGTAAAGGTGGGGGTGAGATTTAAGGGTATACAGCCCTATTGCTTCAGCACAGATAATAAGATTTTTTTCCTAATGTTTGTTTGCACTTCACAAACAGGTGCTATTTCAAATTATAGAAGACAATCAAAACAGCTTTACTAGATGAGTAACATTATGACAGTTTCTGGGAGACTCAATTTTTACCGGGCTTTTGCAAAAACTGATTTAAAACGTGGGCTTTTTTTGTCCTGCTGTTCCTGTAGGTGATTTCTGCAGAACATCTACTGATTTTCTTTCAAAATGTTATGGAACCACCAGGGTTATTTGTTATGTTTTCATTTACTATAGTGTCATTTTATTTCAGCATTGTCATGTGAATAATAGGCAATCAGGGCTGAAACTTTTCAAAATTGCAGCCCTCTAGATGTTACAATTAAATCAATTACAAACCCAGAATAAACAGTTTTAATCACATCAAACATTTCTGCTGTATTATACTACTCAATTCTGTTATGATGGAAATCTAAAACCCATAGAACACTTCAAGGAAAAATACTACCATTTGTACAAAACTCCCGCTTAGCCTGATTAATAAACTGAAGTTCAGAAAATGATGTGTGTGAAAACAGCTGCTCTTGCCAATAACGACATTTTATTTTCAATTTTGGAACTGACACTGTGTCAATCTAAACAATACTGAAGTACATTATGTAAGTCTAACAACAGTGACGTGACATAAAACAAGATGTACCACATCCAGGAGGAATCAAAAGTAAACAGTGCTGAGAGGAAGGCAATTGTAGCAGTGGAGCAGCTGGTGAGGAACCATTGCCATTAGGAGGAGGAATGGGAGGAATTGCAGAAGAGTGCTGCCTGAATCTGCCTTGCAGATGCCCTGAAAGGTGGAACAGAAATTCTGGATAATCCAGTGGCATGGCTTTACAGCAGCAGCATTTTATACATGGGGAGGCCTAGCCAGCAGAACAGCCTTGCTAAAAAGAGGCAAATTTGACAAAATCCCACTCATTGTCTATAATATGATATTCTTATAGCTTCACTATATCCATATCCATAACCATGCATAGGTATCACTGAATTACACTGGTCACTTTCAAAAACATAGCTACAGAAAGATATATTTAAGATTACATGCTTTTTCCCTCCCCTAATCTGTGATCTGTAATAGTAACACCAATGACAGGCACTTATACTAAGCAGCAGTGAAATTGTCAAAATAATTCCTTCTTTTATTTAAGGATCATGGTGAACACTGAGATTTCCAGTTTGGGAAATATTCCAAAACATATTGGCAAACTGAAACTCTTCATGTATTTATATAATGGAAGTTGTCCTTCTTTTTTTCACTCCTTATAAATGTGCATGTGTGAGCAGAATTCAGACAAACTGAGCAGGATTCTTTCTTGTATCCTTTGAGCCCAAAAGCTACAAAGATTCATAAGACACTTGGCAACTGTTAGAGACAAAGAGAATTTCATGTCACCAGGATGTCTGTAACGGGTGAATTTAGCTGTGTACTTGTCAAATTTAGAAGAATCCAGGTAGCAGGGTTGTCCACCCACAAATGTACAGATCAGTGATCACAGAGTAGACACTCAAGGAAGCAGCAGCTAACTGTTATACATCCAATTAATCTGTCCAGTCTCTGCTAATGCAAAATAGAAGACTTTGGGGGTGCACAAAGGGTCCACTTGGAAAAGAACACCAGTCCCTGAATGACTCTGCTATGACCAAGCATAGTTTCAATTTAGCTAAACTGAGTACTATGAACAAATGAACAGAACTATCATACTTTCCTTCACATCTTCAGACATCGAAAAGACAGGGATATCCCAGAACACTTTCAGTTTACAAGGTGAAAAACCCTCAATGTGTATAATAGTGCTTATGTTTTCTAGGATTCTAGCTATTATTAACAATTATATATCTAAGTGCAAAACAAGGAAAAGAAAAATAATCCTGAACCTTCATAAATGGCATCAATTTCATTACCAGAAAGCTATGGGCAGATGCTAATGCATTTTAGCCCAGTATTACACCATCAAGGCAGGAATACTAAAATTGACACAACACTTGAGCCCTTCACCAGGAACAAATCTGACCATCTTCTCGTATGTATATGTCATGGGGTGTATGAAAAACTGATTCCCTCATTTTTCTTCCTCAGGTGTAAAAATTGTAAGGCTGTCCCAGTCAATACCTCCTTCGGAGTGACTAGCAGTGTCTGTGTATAAAATCCTGTGGCTGGCATTTCTTTCTTGCCAACTTCAGCCAGTAAACCTTCTGATGGATACCTACAGTTCAGGCTTCACTATGAACACTTGCTGACAAATGTCACCACCTTTTGGGATGGACTTCTTGTGAACCAATATTTTAAAGTAGAAAATATTACAAGTTTGAGATTAAATAAATTATTTGTTTATTTCTAAGGAAGGGACACGAATGGAATAGGGAACCAATGTATTCACAAACTGGTGCTTAAGAGTATCATTCATCTTTTGTAATGGGCCATAATTTTCTTTATGTTCAGTTTTGGACTTTTATTTTCATACTTTTGTATGGTTTTCTGACTTTAAATTAAGGCAAAGTTTATTTCTTACTGGATTTTTTAGGCCTTTTTTATTATGTGGTATCTTTTTCACCTAATGTATTTGGTTTGTATGGTCAGGTTTTGGTAGAAAAGGGGGTTACAGGAATGGCTTCTATGAGAAGCTCCCTGGAACTTCCCCATGTCCAGCAGAGGCAATCACAGGTGGCTCCAAGACAGAGCTGCTGCTGGCCAAGGCTGGGCCAATTAGAAATGGTGGTAATGCCTCAGTGATAACACATTTAAAAAGAAGGAAGTAAAAGTTGTTATGCAGATGTCATTGTGTCCAGAGAAGATTGGGGTGAGAATATAGGAGAGGAAGAACTCTGCAGACACCAAGGTCAGTGCCCAAGTGCTCCAGGCANAATGCCACTGGCAGAGGAGGTAAAGCCGGGAAGGAGGGAGGGTTGGGGGGCAAGGTGTTTTTAAGGTTTATTTTTACTTCTTATTGTCCTGCTCTTTTTTAGTAATAAATTCAATTAGCATCTCTAAAATTCAAGTCTGTTTTGCCCATGACAGTAATCAGTGAGTGATCTCTCTCCTAGACCTTATCTCAACCTTTTTTATATTTTCTTTCCCCTGTCCAGTTGTGGAGGGGAGTGATAGAGTGGCATTGGTGGGCACCTGGCATCCAGCCAGGGTCAACCCACTACAGTTACCTACTCTTATAATTTTTAGGAGTTATTTCTGTAAAGCATTCTGGCAGTTTTTTTCTTTACTGTAGTTTACAGAAAGATACAGAATACTATTTTGCAGTACCTGAGGTATTGGTTGTTTTACACCTTAGGATGAAAAATAAACCCAATGTCTCTTTAATTACTTAATGGATTTTTAAAATAATTTCATTCCATGTTGTTACCCAAACAGATTACTGCAGGTAATTTTGCCCATCTTAGATGGTCTTTCATATACCACACTGAAGAGTAGAAGTACCAGAATAATAGAGAGGAGAGGGTAGAATATAAAAGTGTAGATATGAATTACAGACACTACTTCACAGTCTAAGGGAAAGCAACTGCACTGTAACTCTTACACCTTGGAGACATACTAAGCTCATACTGCCTTAATAGGAAAGAGGGCTCAGATTGGAATACTACTGTGTAGGTTCCAGAATAAAAGGACAAACTGATTCTATCCTATGTAAAATGTATTTAAACTTGCCAATTATATTGCTCTCTGAAAAAACTCTCTTCCAAGGGAAAAACGAAAGTTCCAGCACTGTCATTTATACATTGCCTTTGGCCCAAACATTTATTCTATTTAACAATGCCCTGCGGCTTAATGTGCTTGTTCTTGCCAGGATGCCACTCTTCCCAATGAAATATACTTTTAAAAACTCTTTTGGCTACCTTAATCCTCTACTCTCTTATTTTTCCTATTAAAGGCAAAAATGTAAGAACAATTGTGCCCATGATCTTAGACGTTCTTGGGAGTTTGCAGACAATGAAATGTGTCGAGTTCCTTTTTCTTCATTTTCTGAACTCATCATTCACCAACAGCCACTACAATAAAAAAAAAAGAAAGGAATTATGCAATAACTACTCTCAGTGACACACTTGCAACTGATGTTAAAATTCCCAAAAACTTATACAGGTATTTTGAAAGACACAAAGTCAACTTCATCATTTACAGAGATACATTATCTGGAAAAAATTATATCCTTAAAAGCATTTCTACTTATAGCAGCAAGAATGAAATGAAACACAACTGCCAAATAACTACTAGGTTTTGAACAGAAAAAAAGCTTATGTGGTAGTGTTAAAGTAAAAATATTCCTAAGATGAATTTTCCCCTTAGACAGTGTAAATCTTGTATAAAATCCAATGGGAGTGGGACATGTATATGAGAGCAAAGAATTTACCCCCTGTGCTTGTATAATAGAAAATTAAGATGGTTAAAAATGGCACCCAAAAGATGAATGAATTTCCAAGGAAATAAATTAGCTTTGAAATTACTATTGGAACATATGCATTATACAAAAGATCATGAAATCCATTTCATCTGACATATTGCACAATGAGCTACAAGAACATTTGCAACTGATAGAAGCATGTAAGATCTCATGTATTATTCCTACAATAAAGATTACACCATGGAAGCCAGATATTACACTTCCTATTGTGATATCCCAACCTGAAGGTCATGAACCAGGAATGTGGCTTGATCACCCTGGTCAAGATTTTGAGTTATACCAAGCACCACAGGGGTTAAGAGCCTGTTTCATATCCTATGCACTTTTACTTACCTGCAGCAAGTTTGTCATACAAAGTACAATGAAGAGAAAAATTAGAGCACACGTTTGGAACAACTGAGGGAGAAAAATATATCAAAGGCAGAAGTCATCTTCTACAGGAATTTTACAACTGCAGGGATAAAATAGCCCAGATTTAAATGACTGTATGTTTTCTTAAAGATCCCAAAGGAAAGCAACATATGGATGCTCTATGTTTAACATAATGAAAAACAAATGCTCAAACCCCACAAAATTCCATTTCAAAAAATCTGAAAACTACACTCAGAATCGAATGCAATATGTCCAAGAAAATACAGACCTGTCATGAGCATGGTCTTCTATCCAGAATAATTAAATCTACAAGATGAAAGGAACCTTTAGAAAGATTTTTCAAGTGCAAGAAATCTTAAATAAATTTTCCACATTTTTTCAGAAAGCATGTGCTTGAAAAGAATAGTTTCCAGTCAGATGGAGAAAATGCAGATGAAAACAAGAGGGGGATTGTGTGGGATATAACCTTGCAATGTCTGCAATCTCTTTGTTCAATACACATTATTAGTTTGAATTCAGGACAGAGCGGCATGTGCCCTGTTTGTTTCTCTTTGGGTGCAGTCCATCTGAAGCCTATGACATTAGAAATACTTTCCCCCAACATGATGAAATCTGGAGGTATGACTTTTGAATACAGCTGAGTGGACACAATCCCCAAAAGCAGGAGGAATGCACAGTTCTTGGCAGTGACCCTGCAGCCATCCCAGCAGAGCAGCCCTGGCACTTCCCCCTTGGCACACCAGAGCCGATACTGCTTTTTCCAGCCAGGAATTTAAAAAAAATTATCCAATGCACCATGCATTTGCTGAGCCCTTAGAAGTCAGCATTTCTATAAGACTTACTTAAAGTTAGTAAAATAAATAAAAGCAACAAGGTTCAGAAAGTGCTTGAAAACATATACCCACCACCTCAGAAAAACATCAAACTTATGTTTAAATCCATATCTATTAAAAAAAAAAAGAAAAAAAAAAGGATTCGGTGGGATTTATATGTATATATTTAAAATTGAATATGAAATGTGTACAAACAGTACAAAAGGTAACTATGAAAAAATAAACAAAGTATAGAAGTACTGTGTAAAACTTATGCTGCCACTTTGGGATCCTGTCTCCTGATGAGCTTTTCTGTAGCTTAAAGCAGACCTGACTGCAGCCGTTCCAGGAGTAGTGATGTGCACTCTTTTAAGCAAAAGGGCTCTACAGTGCAGTTGGGGATTTGTACTTCAGAGCTGCCTTTAGGGCCAGATTCTGCATCAGAAACTCCATCAATCCTTTACAAAGCTGCAAAACTGCTGACATGTGTCTAAACTCCTTCATCTTCACTCAGCTACTGCAACGGAGCAGAGGATGCATTAAAAATGTCTTTGCAGCCCCCTCTGAGCCAGGCACATGCAGTTGGAAAAATCTCATTTTCTCACTACTGAATGTCTTTCTAGGGTGAGGGCAGATAGGCTTGATAGAAACCTTCACAGTGCTCCAGTATTAATGTATTGCTCTGGTAAAACTCGCATGTTACACATTTAAAGTAAGTCTCCACTACAAGATGGACTAGCATATACTTTTTGATGTTATTTATATTTGTCCCGATCTACTCTGCCCTCACCTTGAGTAATGCGAGCAGTTTTGGGCAACACAACATAAAAAAGTCATTTAAGCTCTTAGACAGCATCCAAAGGAGAGCAATGAGGATGGGGAAGGCTCTGGAGGGAAAGCCACGTGAGGAGTGGCTGAGGTCCCTTGCTCTGTTCAGCCTGGAGGAAACCAAGGGGAGACCTCATTGCAGTTACAGTGTCCTGTGAGGGGCAGAGGAGGCGCAGGCACTGATCTCTTCTCTGTGGTGACAGTGACAGCACTGAGGGAATGGCCTGAAGCTGTGTCGGGGGACGTTTAGGTTGGATATCAGCAAAAGGTTCTTCACCCAGAGGGTGGTTGGGCACTGGACAGGTTCCCTGGGGAAGGGGTCAGCACCAGCCTGACAGAGCTCAAGAAGATTTTGGGTAATGCTCTCAGGTGCAAGGAGTTGTACTTGGTGGTTTTGGGAGTCCCTTCCAACTCAGCATAACCCATGGTTGTATAGTTCTATGATTTATGTTATTATTTCTACAGAATTGATTACTGAGCAGTCACCAGCTGGTAAAGTCTCTCAGATAACACCAGCTCCATTCAGATCTCAGGAAGGGAGCTGGAGGTAAAATGTTGCATATCAGCAGTGCCAGTGCTGGTTTACTCAACCACTCTTACATAATAAATCTTACATCAGTAACATGCAAAATTTATGGCAAACAAATGAGGGATTTCACATGCTGCTCCGATTTGTGTTTACACCAAGAAAGAACACGGCCCATAAATAAGATTGTTTGGAAAACATTTACTGGTGTCATACTGATAATGCATTTTAAATCCCGGGGTTATCAGAAAAGTGGATTTTTTTTCTCCATATTGTTTGACAGCTGAAATTAAACAAATTCCATTGAAGTACAAAGCTAATAGAAGGTTTACTATGTGTGTCATTAGCACCATCCATATAAGGAAACAGAAAATATGAGGTGTGGATTTTTAAAATATGATAAAATGAGAGCACCATTAGATGCATAGAAGGTGTGACTTCAGGCCAGGCATTTACTTATTAGAATCAAAGTGACTCTATCTTACGTTTGTAAATAATCACTGTTATGTGATTCAAGTTGACATCTTTCAAATTATTTTCTCATGACAAAAATATATAATGCATTTGAAATATGCTTTAATTGTTAAACCATCTTAATAAAATATATGACATAAAGTTATTACTTTACCATACACTACTAAGCTTCTTTATGTTCAGGTATAGTGAACCCTAAATGATTGGCTTAATTTATAAGCTGCATATTTTTTAGTTCTTGCTTTAACATTCTATTATTAATATGGATAATCTCAAAATTGATATGCTAGATTGTTTAAGATCTTGTATCAGAGCTCCGGCTCAACACAAACATTCCACTGTATTTCATTTTTATTTCCTTTTCAAGGAAAAAACCTGAAACTGAGTCAAATCAAAGCATTCTAGTTGTGTCTGACTCAAAAATGCTAGAAACCATTCCACAATTTCTGCATAAAGTTTGGATGACTATGTTTTGAAAAATTAACATACTCTTTAGAGATATTTATTTATTAAGGCACTTAGATGAACATAGTATAATTTTAACCAGAGATCAGGAACTTAGAAAGTGAAGAAAGGTTTTGGTTTGTTCCATTAGATAATGCAGCATACTTTTAAGATTGTCAGTTTTGAAAGGAAAGTATGTCTGGAGTGCTTGCTTTGGAATAATAGATAGTGCTAACTTCAAATTTATGTTGAAATATGACAAACTCTTCAGATGTTTATGTTAGCAAAGTTAGGGACAAAATCATGAACATATATACAAATTTAAAGTAAATGAAACAGTGTATTTTTTAAAGATTCAAGTATAAAGGCCAGCTTAGGTCACGAAGAAATTTAGCCCCCATTTTGGGATGGCCTTTTTGAGTAATCCCCAACAATAAGTGTATTCTCATCTGTGCTTCAATGCATGCCTTTCTCTGATACATTTAACTGTTCCCCTGTGCTTCTTGTCAGTTTATATCATTTATCTTAGGTTGACTTTTTTTCTTGTGTTTCGCCCATGATTATCTTCCATTTGTTAGTTTTTGTTAGAGAGCTGCCAGGCCAGAAATACTTCTCATCTACATAAAGGGAATTTTAAAATGCTTATTTCTTGTGGTTAAACTCCCTAACATCTCCAGCTTTTCTTTCTGTGTTTCTGAGAAGCAAGTGCTCAAGGCAGAATATGTGTGCTACACATGCTGATGCAACCTTTATGAAAGAGGTGAAAATATTTTATAGCTAGCAATTGTGACAGATGTATTCACGTGTTATTCTCCAGCCCCTTCCCAAATGCACTTGCTTCAATGGCCTTGTATTTGAACATTAAATGGTTAAAAATGGTTAAAATTGGCTTTTTTTTTCTTAAAGCAGTACAACTGCTAGTTGTTAGTGGATTAACAAACACCAAACCTCAACATTTGTAATATAGGTATGAGCTACATATGTGCTTTAAGAGAAGAAATTTTTTCTGAAGTTGGGTTTTCCATGTGAGGAAAAGGAAAAAAAAACCAACTTCCCTCACAGAAAGTGTAGATTCTCCAGAATTCAAAAGCTTACAAAAGAAAGAAACTTTTAGCAAAGTAAAACTATCTGGAAGCTTCAGAAGAAGTGAATGATGTGATTGGCAACCTGCATTCTGCTACTTTTATGTTTATGTACATTTCTATGCCTGCAGCACACAAATACTGTTTGTTAAACTTCTGTTGTTATGGCAAGTGGAAATCACTGTAAAAACATGTAAGGATGACAGGCAGTTTCTGAGTAAAAGTAGCCACCCATAACTTTCAAAACAGTTCTTTAGAAAGTGGTCTACATTTCTACTGATCAGTCATGTTTTTTGATGACACTCTATCTCATTGAAAGACAGTTCTCTAAGGTAAATTATACCAAATGTAAACTTCTGCTGATATTATTGATAAAGTCAGATATGTTGCACAGAAGAACAAACAAAATGGCTGTTTTGTTTTCACTTTTAATCAAGGAAAAATACTACTAATATTTTTTGCATAGAAAAATCTAAAATAAATATAGAAACAAATACTTATCTCTTATAAAATTGAAATAAATTCTTTACATAAAAACCATAAAAAACGAAGACTCCAGCTCATATCAAAGCATTTCTGCTACTGTTTGCTAATAAGCACTTGCAGCTAGGAATAGATGTATAGTGTCAAACTACAAGTCCATCTATCTAGCAGGTATCATGCATCTGACACTTGTTTAAAGGAGATGTCAAAGGAATAGCACGAGGAAATTCATAGGAAACAAGCACATTCCCCTAGAAAACTGTCCAAGCTATCCACCATTTCTGTCTCAAAGACTTTTAAAGCCAGCCCTACATGCTCAGTTTGGTCCTGGCCCCTGAAGAAGTCTTAGCATCCACAGAGTCCCCTGCTATGGAGCAGAGCTGCAATGCCATGGGCCAGTGCTATCCCTTGTGCCTATCCTGAACATGGCACCTGCTATTCCCTGGGCAGCCCTGTGGCTCCTAGCAGGAGTGAGGCAGCCTAGGCACTCCTGTTCTTCCCCTGCCTGTCGCCTTACATCATACCTTTGTTCAGCCCATAACACACTTATGTTTGTCTGGAGATTTTCTTTCTTCCCTTTCTTTGTAGGCCAGGAAGAGTCCCAGCCTACACAGATGTCCTGCATTGGGAAGCTGTTCCACAGTGCTGGTCATTTGTCCAAATCTTCCTTTACTCTTTTTCAGTCATGCTTTATACACTGCTATGAGGTAAAAGGGGTGACAGCTGCCTGCACGATACAGATGGAAAAATTATTTGTTATGCATTTGCTTGCTAATAATTCCTAATACCAAGTTTGACTCCTGAGCACAGAGATGATTGTAATCATTGGTTTATACCTATTTAACCTTGAGATCTTACTTTTGAGTGGCAATGGTCAGATTGGGACAATCAATCCTATTTGTGAAGTTAGGATTGGTTTTTCCCCTGGACACCATTTTACATTTACTAATGCTGGATTTCATTTGCCATTTTATTGCCCAGTCACTCAGTCTTAGGAATTTCTTTGCAGCTGTTCAGAGAGAACTAATATTAACTACTAATAGCCCAGTATCATCAGGAAAATTGCCACCACAGCCTTCATCCACTTTCCCAAATAATCTATATTGAGTAGAACAGGTTTCAGAACCCACCAGAACTCCAGTATAACTTCCCATTTAACTTTTTACCTTTTTGTTATGGGTCTGTTTTAGGAAAGAAAAAAAAGTTATTTCTGCTTGGAGTTACACAGTTTTACTTTCCAAAAGCAATTTAATCCTCAACAGTTTATGTATTCAAATGCCAGTGGTTTTCTTCCTCAAAAATCTCTGGAGCCTGTTTATGGTTAGTTTAATGATTTCAGATGTATCCCTCCCAGTTATTCTTGTGTTACTTACATTAATTTTAGATTCTTTGCACGGAATTAATACAATTTTCTTAAAGAGCTGGAAGTGAAGCTACAGTATTGCTAATACAAACACCTGCATGTTAGAAGAGCACTTTCTCCTGACACCATGAGACAGCTAACTGACCTGTTCTAAGATTTTTTACCACTGATAAACCTTTTGTGTGTCTAAGCTAAAACAGGTGAGCAGTTGTTGGCAGTACTGCTCTAGTAGAGAGTTTCTCAAATGTCATGGCTTATTTTTAGCATTATAAACATACTGTGTAAATTCAGCATACAATCCCCTGACATTACAGCAGCTCTGAGTTGAATGGGAATTTTGTGGTCAGTATAGAGCAGCTACACCAGATCCCCAAAAGAGAGTGAGCTGCCTGCTGGTTGCACTTGTAGGGTCCTGTGTTGAAGTAATATTTCCCTTTAAACCTCATGTGAAGGGAAAACAAATTACTGAATAAGGCCTGTCGGGGATACTTTTCTTTTAATTTCTGCCATTATGCTTTAACAGGTTTTAGAAGTGTCACAGGTTTTACAAAATGCCATCTTTATGTTCTCTCTGTCTTTTTTCTCTAATGCAGTGCATCCAATAGCACACCTGTAACTCCCAAACAGGGAGAGAATACTAGCACAATGTATAAAAAAATAGCATACACATAATACAAACAAACATATATGACAAGACATCTAATTTCTTGACCAAAATAACAAAAATCTGAATAAGCAATGCTGATATGTCATGGCTTTGCAGTTCAAATTCTTGAAGATCCTAAAAAAATCAGAAGATGAAATAAAATAATTTCTTATGAAGTAACTAGATATGGGTAAAGAAAAAGTTTAATTACATCTAATCATATTTGCAGTGATTCATGATGGCTATTTACATCAAATGATTTTTTAAATATTAAGTACTAAGTCCATTTAAATGTAATAACTTGTATGGCAAGTTTTCATTTTTATTTCAGAGCCCTGCTATTTTAAAATTTGTCATTAGAGCTAATAAGAAATTATATTGAAACTACTCCGTACATTTAAATGAAGCATAAATCAATTATTGAAGCAAGGAATTTTTTCATCATTGTAATGATTATTGGAATAAATTTAATCTTGAGATGTTTCGTAATGAAATCTACAATAGTAAAAAAATTACATGGACTTAATTTTTAGTATATGCTGTTTAAAAATGTTTCTCAGCAGAGAAACATTTAAGTGAATACACAAAATCCACAGAGTATTCTAGACAATGAAATATAAAACCTAGGCTAATTTGCCCTAACATGCTGGAATTCTGTATCTGATTTTTTTGCCAGACAACAAAATTGATTAATTATTTTACTTCTTTGTCCTGCAGTGTTCAGAAAGAGCAGCAGAGAACTAACTTGATTATAGTCAGGTTTGTAATATAAACAGATAAAAGTGCATGAAGCTTGGACAATTTTTAAGACTGGAACATTTACACTTATCTGCATCTCATTTAGTAGAAAATGACAATAGCTGTAATGTGACAGCAGCAATATCTGCCCAGTGTATTGCTGTGAGGAGGGCAGCACGTGGGTGCAAATGAGGTGCCCAGTGCCCATTTCATTATTCCCAGTTCTTTGTACCCAGGCAGGCAGAGCTGTTAGGTCAGAAGATGTAAGGGTTGCACTTTGACAAACTATGAGGACAGGGCTGGTCGCTGACAGAAACCCCTCCAACTGTGCTGAGAAGGTTATTATGGCATCATCCCTCATTCCCTCTCCTCTGCTAATGATGCTGCCCTCATTTGCCTCTCATCACAATGTCTCTGCACCTTGTTCCCCTTGGGCACAAAGCGCTCCTCCCAAGTGGGCCTGCAATCCCCTAAGTTCTTGCCTATCATATCTCTGCCAACACACGCTCCAGTGCAGGTGTCTAAAACCTGATAGGATTGGTTCAGAGGAAAATGGGGGGAGCTGGCAGATACTTTGCCCATTTCTGAGAGGGATGCACACACGTAATTAAGGACGAGGCTCTATGATCCCAAGCAATTTAGATTTTTGCCTGCCTTGAAACCATCCAGTTATGCTGTGCCAATTTGCATTGCACCTGCTCCTTCTTCAAAGTCTGGGGCCTTTTTTCCAAAACCTGGTGCAGAATTTTTATTTTTCTTCTATGAACTTTCAAACTGAGTGTCATAGGCATTAAAAATAGTGGTGGCTGAGAATAATACTGCACAACCTGCCCCTATAGAGGCAATACCTTTCCAGAACCTCTTTCCACATTTCTACAATGCCTTTTCCTCCACAAAGACATCCTTTGCAGGGATGGATTCACCTTCTACTGGTTAACAGCACAATGAACAATTAGCATCTGTACGTTATTCATAGGATGATATGCATCATATCAACTTTAATATCTGAGGGTTTTTTCCTTTTTATTTTCTTCTAAAGAGAACACCATCTGTAAATGTAGTTTTACCCTTAACAAGACCTTCAACTTCTTTCAGCTGAGTTGCTTTTTGCACTTTCTTTTGGTTGAACAAAACATTTGGGTATGGATATAACCGTGTATCCTCATCAGAACACTGAAATATATATATATATATATATATCTGTTTGAGATGTTGCATATTTAATTAATTATAAATGCTAAACCACAGTAATTCATCTTCTATAAATAGAGTTCTGTAAAGCAATATTTTTTAACATTGTTGAGTGATTTATTTTTTATAAATACATAATTCTTCACTGTATCATCAACATGCGCACAAACATATACAACTGCAGTAGAAAGGCACAAAGTGGAAATGAGTATTCATAGTCACTTTAGTTCTACTGTTCACAGAAAGTTCCCAAAAGGACAATGAGGCAATAAGGAAACCTAAATTCCTTCTGTCAAATACAAGTAAACTGTCGACATTAGACTCCTGGAGACATATTTGATGATCTTGGCCCAGGAAAAACTTCTGGATTTAGCAGGAATGATTTGCTTGGAGAGAATTTAGAATCAGTTCTAGGTTATAACAATACTAAAAGCATAATATAAAACTTCCCTCAGCTTCTGTGGAGCCAGAATTTATCTACTACAGTCTCATGCTTCTTGTGTTCTTCTATCTCATAGATGAAAACAGTTTGCAATTTTAGAGCTGTAATCTTGTTTCCTTAAGACAAAAAGGTGATCCTGTTATCCTCTGTATCAATGTCTGTTTGTCTTAACCATGGATGACTTTTAACTTAGTTTGACCAAATTTTAACCAACACTGACAGATGTTGTGTAAATACTTCTCCAGGTAAAGTGCCTTGCCTGAGGGAAACATTACATACTAACCCATGACAGATGCAGGAAACAGAGGATGAAGCCATTGCAAACCAACTGCATTATTATTCCACCTGCAGAACTGCCTCTTTTTTTGAAAGGTTCAGGTTTACTAGACTGAGCAGTGCTAGGGAATCATTAAGACATGATTTCCAAGTTGGACTGTAATAATTTGATCTATGATGCAAGAAATCCCTGTATTTTACATTAGATTTCATTCAGTTGAACTAAAACGTAAAAAGACAGTTGTACCTAGATGACTTGTCCCTTCTTTTTTACTGAAATGTATTCTGATTCTCAAGTTTATTTGAAACAAACAGGAGTACTTATGGATGTAAGTACTCTGCCCCATGTCTCTATTTATTCACAGTGTAAATAAAAAAGTAGTTCCTTTCAGTTTATTCAGTTTATTCTACTCCCTACTATCATCACAAGGACCATGTATTATATCCTTTTGAACCTCTTTGAGCCATGGTGTCCCCATTTTTCCTGTTTATAGTACTACTAGAAAACCCTGTTTTAGTACAACTAACACTATGTTGAAGGAAATAAAAGGCTAAGTATACATAACCTTTTAAACACTCCTTTGTGCACTGTTAAAATAAAACTAGACTTTTAATGGCTCTGTAAGAGTCAGGGCAGTGAATTCCAAGTAACTTCTATCTTTGCTTTTTTAAATTCCTTGTTTAAAGACAGAATGCTTTTTGTCCTCCCCCATTGGGAAAACATCTTCTAGAAGACAAGAGAAAGAACCTGGAGGATAAAGTTGCCAACAGTGTGTCAGGGATGATTACTGCAGATGAAATGGAAACCTCCTGTTTTGACATTGGGCAGCCAGTAGAGGAGAGCTGAAAGAAAATACAAAAAAATTGCTTAGATATATAACTCAGATCAAAACTATATAATTGTTAACCAATATTATCTTCTCACAAAGTATACTCAAAACCAAAAAAAAAAAAAGTCTGCTTTTGACTAGATCTTGTCCAGTGTAAGAGCAAATGGCATGTCAATATGACAAATGGAGAGATGGCTACAAAAGGTTAAATCAAAAATGCCTCAAAAGAGGTGGTCCTGAGTCACCGTCACTAGCCAAGAATTTATTACTGTCAAGATTTAAAATTAACAGAATTCATGTTAATGAAAAGTCATAATTTACAGGATATTCCTTGAAAGACATCCTTAACCCAAAAGGGGAACAAATGGGGAAGATGGGAAATCCTCTATTAAAGTATTAAAATCCAAAAGTGAAATGAAATAAAAGTTAAAATCATTTTACTCTACATGAATTTACCACATCTATGAATTCCTCACTCCAATTTCCCATGCAGTTAGCATGAAATTTCCTCAAAAATATTAAGGAGAGTATCTTCACAGTAATACTTCACTGCATATCAATGATTTTAACTTTTCTTTTACAACTACTTTTTCTGACATTCAGCTAACAAATTCTAAACCCAATCTTAATCACTCTGTTACAGGAGCTGGGATTAATTAGCCAGTACACAAACAAGTGGACAGATGTGATTCCGAAAGGTTACATCCAGTATTTCTCTAACTGTTCCCTAACTTCTGCTACATTTACATTATAATTAACTGCATGGCTAGACTGCCCAATCAAGTTCTAATTGATCTTAATTTAGTTAGATAAAGATAGATAAATTAGAATTTCTTAACATGAGCTGTTTACATCTTATTCGTGTATACCAGAGCTCTTATTTTCACATCTCTGGTACTGTGATAGTAGCAGAGGCCAACCCTAACTCCAGCTCCTTCCACTGGGATGCTCTATTGGGTTGTCATGAGCAACTCAGGTTGCTTCAGAAGTGAGCAGAAAGAGAATTTTTCATCTACCAGGACTTAATTAAGTTCAGGGTACTTAATTAAATGTTCCCTACACATGCCCCAACAGTCACCTAATCTCTCTGCTTCAGATTAGCATAGAGAATTTTCCTAAATTATTTACAAATAGTTTGCCAAATCTTTGCCACTAGGTTTTACAACCTTTCTTCGTCCTACACAGCAAAACATATGTTTAATTCCAATCTCAATCATCTATAAAAAGGAAGCATTTCCGTGTTACTTTTCAGGAAGCAAAATAATTAATGTGGTTATCTTTTCTGTGAAATGTATGTAAACGTAAGAATTCATAGTAAAAAGAAAAATAAAGGTTGATGTAAAATTTATGAATGATAAGAGGTGAAAAAAAATATGTAGAAAGGCTAATCAGATTTGCTGCCCTTACTCAGAGCAATAAAGTGAAACTTTACCTCTAAGGAAGGCAAACTTCCAAACTGGACATCTGCATTACTGTGTCCTTCAACCAGTTTATAGTTATGTGAACCAACTAGCTCATTACTGCAAGTTGCAAAACACTTAATTTATTCATACCAAATTGAGTGTTCTATTTTACAATGTGTTAATCCAGAGGGATCAGAAAATTATTCTAATAGTGAAACATTTAAGTATTAAGTACTGTATATTTTATTGATTTACATGACAGGTGAAAATATATCTCAGTTATAAGGCTGTCAGAATAAAAGAACCTCCCACAGTTTCTACCTAATATACATTTGGGTGTGAAGAAGTTGGTATTCATGCAAAGAACAGTTTAACCTCTGAACATTACAATACTACATGTTGACCCACTTTATTTCCTTCCCTCGAGGAGCAGCTAGAACTAAGATACACTCCATGATTTCTTCTCTCAGAGAAAATGGTTAGTTCTCCATGAAAGTTAGTTCTGAATCCCTTCCAACTTCAACCACTCTGTAATTCTGTGAAAGCTTCCTCAAGTTTAGGTCTAAAATATCCACAGAAAGCACCTGACCCTAATGATTTCATTGCCTTCATGGGGCTCTGGAATACAGCGAGATGCATGCAATCATGAAGAGATGTATTTATGGTAATATAACTGTACCCTGTGTTTCTGAGGTCAGGGGAATACTGTTCTCATAGCTTTTGCACAATGACAAAATAAGTGAGTCAGAGCTCTGATGTTAGATCAATTGTGTGTATAAGTCTGATTATGAAGGACCACTCATTTAAATGTGATATCTTACTGAGACGTTACAATATTTTCAAGACATTAATCATGTTTTCTAAAATATATACTGTAAAATGTTCTCTAAAATATGTGATGTAAAATGTTGCCTGTGCTGTTGGCCTATCTGCACAAAGGACTAAGTGTTCAAAGTCTTTAAAGCTTGCTCTTGTGGGAGAGTTGTGTATCCTCCTTCCCCCAGCTCTGGCATGGGCACGGTGTCACTTTACTCAGGCAGCACAAGGCACTGAGAGCAGCTGGCCTTACGGTGGAAGAAACTGATCCGAAATATACAGACCATGCACGATTCAAGTTGGTTTGTGAATTATTATAAATCAGAAACAAAATCAAGTCCATTGGTGAACAATGCAGGCACTGGGAAAACAAACAAACAAAGACTGGATTTCGTCAGGTAAGGTTTTTTTCATACGAGCAGTTCACCCAGCTCTATTAAAGCTGCTGGAGAAATCTCATAGAAGAAACCCATTAAGCACTTCAAGTGTGTTATTTTCGCTCTGGGCTCAGAGAGTCTTTTTCTGTGTCATTGCACTGGTCCCACTCAGATGAAACAAGCAAATATAGAAATATTGGCAGCTTTCATACTTGCTTTTTGTCCCAAGCCCAGCGGGTGAACAGCACTGAATTTCCTTGTTTGTAAGCTTTTCTAAATGAGCCTAAAGGGTCTTGCTCATGAAGGTTGAAATATCTGGCAAATAGTAACAGCACTAGATTGTAGCTTATAATTAGAATTGCTTGAGCCAGTTCAAAAACAGTGAATCAAGCCAGAACTTAGTCCATTGAAAAATCCCTCAATTTCAAATGAGGCTCCTTTAGATAATGACAGATTTAACATTTAAAAGTTCAAATGCAGCAAAATATTATTAGGTAGTATTTGCTTTTCAAATTATGAGTTCTGGTCGCCAGCCATGAATTACTGTTCATTTTGTGTAATCTGTGAGAGAGACAGCTTTCCTGGAGAAGTAAGCTGCAAATTACTACATTTTACAGACTTCGGCGTTGTATCACAGAGGAGAATCGGGCTGGACAGAATAAAAACAGGATGCATGTAAAAAGAGGAGTAACATAATAAAGATGAATTCAGTGAACTTGAATCAGCGAGGGAGAACAGCATTCAGAATTAAAAAATAAAAAACCCAAACCAAATCAAACTAAAACAAAAACACTTAAAGCAAAACAAAAGGAAAAAAAAAAGATTTGGGAACATTAATCAAACTGAGGGACAGGAACAAAAATGATGGAGGACCTGCTGAGCTTTGAGAATGAAAGCAGGAATTTAGGGGGAAAAAACCACTGAAAAATATTTTGTTTTTTCTTGAAAAACTGTTTTTACTATGGAGATCAAAGAAGCAAAATTTCCATAGAAAGGTAAGGTTTACAATCATCTCTCACATGGTCATCCTGGTTCAGTTTAGTCCCACTAAATTTATAGCTAAAATATTTTAACGAATACATTTTAGGTATAACAATTCTTTCCTGAGGTTTTTTCCCACCAAGAGGACAAAAATAAGCATATACATTACTTTACACCATTGCTATTTGGTTAACACAGATGATTGTTGGCTCTGGGATTAAAAACATTTTTTTTATCGAAACACAGCTAAAGAGAGATGTTGTACAATTTGGATGTAACTGTGTCCAAATGCCTTATGAGGATCAAACAATAGGCAGAAGAATGAAACACATTGACACAGACATAACAAAGACCTCTCTAGGTTTGAATGATTTCTCTGATTTCTCTCATTTCTCAACTTTTATATGATTTATTGTAATGTACTCCTTTCAGCTGAACTGGAAACACCATTTTTGCTACCATTTGCTTTATCTGCCTTTTGGCATGGTCTAGAAAGTATAAATACTTGAAAACGAATAAATAACAAAATAAATAGAATGAAATTACCATTTCAGATTCCAAAAAATTATCTCTTCCAATTACGTTTTGTTTTACTGAAACATCTTCATTTATTTCCATGAAATTTGGGACAGGATTCTAGAATAAATGAATATACAAAGTTTCATGATTCAAAGTTTTGGTGCAGACTGCTTAATCACATTATCAAGGTCAGTAATGAAAACCTCAATGCGTGTTAGTTCCCCATTTACCTTTTTGCTACACAGTCTTCATAAAATGCCTATGCTAATCCTAACTACTTTCACATTTCCTTTGAAAACTGTGAAAGAGAAAATGATATATTCCCATTAATATTTCTGAAACCTTCCCATAACTTAATTGTAATACTTTTCATACTTTATATAGTTTGCTAATAGATGCAGTCAACTCATGAATATATACAGTGATAAAAAGGAATAGTATGTAATCCATGTTGCTCACTATCTGTAAATGATGAGGAAAAATTTGTTTCAAGAAGCAGCACTGCCACTGCTAGCCATGGGGTTCATGGTATTTAGAGTTAAATTAATTTATGTCAGCTATCTGAAACCCACAGAACACACACACTCTGTAGAAGCACTTGTTTAGAACTCACTCTGTAGTTTATATTCCAATGCTTCACCATAAGATGATTTGTGAATTCAGCAAACTTCAGGCTCTGCTAGGCTTATTTCCTGAGCTATGTTTGCAATCACCTCTGGCTTTCTTGGAGAAATCAGAGGAGACTCTGTTGAAGGTCTATACCCACTTTGATGGCATGCCTGTTTTGTCAGCAATGGTCATCAGCAATGGTCATCAGCAATGGTGATCAGCAAGCTGCAATACATGCACTTAGAGAACTGGATAACAACATGTACTTGTAATGCAGAGGGAAAAACCTGTGTGTGGCAGGGAGGGAATATATTTTCTCTTCTCAGCAACAGATACAGTGGTGGTAACAATAAGAGTTGAAACCGGTTAGCAGTTCAGTGGCTCATCGAACTGGAACACTGATCTCATTTCCTGCAAATCATTTTCCCCACACGCCTAATGGTGTGATCATCACTCATTTTTTTAAAAATTACCTGGCCATGAAAAAGCCTGAATCCCTTCTTTATAGCGAATAAACTCTAAGGAAATAGGGTTTAAGAATTTTACATTTCTTCTGAAAACATTTCCAATCCCTATGGATCAAGAAAAGGTTTATTGTGAAAACCCTCTGTATAAGCTGCAGCACTTAAAATGGTTGAATGTAGAAAGACCAAGTCATAAACATAGCTGAAAAGCTGGACAACTTTTTAATTACCAAAAGTGATAAGACCCTTGTCCAAGAAATAACACTGCCACTACAAGCAATGGTGGTAGCAATCAAGGTGGGGGGAACAGTGAAGAGAAATCTCATGTTATTTCTGGTCAAGTACCTCTCTTTTTAGGCTAGCAATTTTCTGGACAGTTTATACCCTTTGGTAAAGAGTAAACAAAACTCAGTCCCTCAGACTGAAATCTCCTATTCCTGCAATATTATCTTCTCTGACCCATTCTCACATGCTTAGAGAAGACTATTCAGTCCCTCCTCCTGAAAGGAGAGTTCACTTCTTGTTAGCTGTATAATATATGAGATATCTAAATTTTATTTGTCTGCAAATTCATGTACACCTTTCTGCCATTCCAGATGATATTCAAGCACAGTAAGACTTTCATTGGGTTGAAACCTTTTATTTCAGTTGAGCTATAAAACGAACGTCTAACTCATTGAGAAGTTTTCTTATGTTCTGTTGGAAAATATCTGCCCATAAAATGTCTGAATAGCAACAATTTGTGTGTCCCATCCAAAAAAGTCCAGCAGTGAATATAGTTAGAATGGAATTAATAAATACAATCAAATTTTGGCAGTTGTCCAAAATAGCATATTATACTTGCTACTGTTCATGGAATGCACAAGGCAACGTTAGAAATAAAATTTAGTATTTATAAAATAGAGTTGGAAACCTCTAGCTGTTATATATCTCCCATAATACATTAGGTAACATGATGTTTTAAAACCTCTAAATGAATTCTTTACAAGGCTGCTTTGGTTTTTGATAATGTGTAATAGTAAAAGTAATGGTAATACTTACCCTACCCTGCAAGGATCTCGAAGGGCATTTCAAAAGAAAGTAAGTACCATTATCTCCACGTTAGATAGAGAAACTGAGGTAGGAACAGGGTGTCTTAATACCCCATGGCAATAAAATTTTCGTAAGAACAAAACCTGTTAAAATTTATGATCATCTTCTTCTTGCTGAGTAACTTTGCCTCCATGATTTTTCTAAGCAATCCATGTCTTTCAGTACATTATTTGTCACTGTGAGTGTTTGCAAAACTATTTGATCACTCTGCAGTCACTACTTGCATCCTTTGTCCTAATCCCCATGTAATCCCTTCAGCCATAACTGCCTTATCCAATGTATCATATTCACAAGCCACTGAAAATTGCATCAGAGAAGCATAGACCTGTAAAAGACATCGTACTATGTATCTGCTACTGCCAGGCAATTGTGGAACTTTTCACAGGAAACAAAAGCTCTTGATGATTCCTACAGTTAGTAGAGTGCTTTCTCATTGAATTGGAAGGATATCTGAGGTGGCACAAAGCATAGAGGGAAAATTTATACAGGAGCAGTGCAGAGACTCTTGTAACACAATCACGGTGATTACCTTAGTGAAACACAATTCTAAGAACCAAATTAGGCAGAGAAATGCTTTGTTAGCACCTCTGCAGAACAGCAGAGAATTACAATTTTACCTGAAAGAGATTTTCACCCTCTGAAGGAATTTCAGTATACCTTTCCTGGAAAGCTGAGGTAAATAGCAGTGCACTTGTCAGTGACACAAGTCATACCACTGTGTGATAATTAACAGATAAACATTACAACTTGTGATCTTCTGGTTTTTAAATTCTATTGAGAAATAATATTCACATACTATCTTCATAAATTTTTGTTCCTCTACAGTAACAGCAAATGTTTCTGCACAACTAGAGTTTTAACATCATGTAGAATGTTGCTTCCTATTGGCATCTTATTATCTTTTCAATCAGATTTATGGCCAGAGAAATTACTAGAACTGCCATTTTGAATAATAGAAAAGTCAAAGGAGCTTTTAAAGTTGGAGACATTGAAAAAGACGTGTTTGTTTGTTTTTTTTCTTAACAGCTGAGTAGTTTTTGAAAACTCTTACTACAGCTAGAACTGGAACATGTCATATTTTGAACTTCAAATACCATTTCACACAAATCTAAAATGACATTTCAAATTTAAATTACTTAATCAGTGAATATATCACCTTGTAGGCCTTAGAGAACTTACAGCAGCACTTGTCCATCAACTACCTTGACAATATTAGTGACAGCAAAAAAATTTAGCAGTCCAGGTAATTTTATAATTAATCTAATGGCCTTTCTCAAATATAGGTCATTGCAGCCATCAAGTAATCATAGCATCATGCAAATTATTTCATGGTCTCATGTGCAATAAGCCCTTTCTCATAGTTTTCAAAGGAAGAGCCTGGGAAGCAAGTTGAATATTCTAGGAATGTATCTCTCTTTCCTTATCCTGCTCTTTTACTCTTTACTACACCTCTACTCTTGGCCACGATTTCATTTGGAATATCAGGATGGACAGACGTCATATGATCTGGCACTGCTGTTCTTATTAGAGAACATTATAACAGAGGCAGCAAATTGTTAAGCAGTATCAGTACTGGTGTCTCTGTTGATGATACCAAGAACTGAACAAGAAATGAACTGCTGAAAGTTTGCTCTCTACCATGGCTTGAAACTTGCTGGGAGGAGAGGTAACTAACGTATGCTCTACCATTATAAACACTTTTCTTGTCCTGTGAAAAAAGCAAGCTTTCAAACTGTCATTTTGTAAGAACATCAAATACATGCACTTTCACACTGAAGAGAGAAATTTCAGCACAAGTACTTGGAATAAGTTATTTTGTGAGATTATTTGCTTACAAATACAGTAACTGTGGATTTGTAATACTATGAACAACTGGTATAACATAAAATAATAAACATTCCCAAAACAGAGGCATTAACCTACTTTCAAACCAACCCCACATAAAACTACAAGATAGGCTGTGAATACACCTGAAAGTCAATAACAGCATGCTGTGTCCTGCTATTAAAAATAAACTTTAAAAATTCAGAGATAAAGGTAGAATGCTCATCATTAGTCCTGCATCTGCAAATGCAAAGACGACTAGCCCCAGCAGCTCAAATGCCCTCAGCTTTCATGCTCAGGTTTGAGAAAAGTTGGTTGCTACACAAGCAAGAGCCAGGGTTGGAGCTACAAAGGTGTTTTGAGCTGGAGCACAGGTCCAGCAGTGATTCTGTGAGGAGCATATGCAGAATCCTCTGTCGTTACTTCAGGAAATGACAAGGTTTTGGCATCATAATTTAACATTGCAGTGTGGTCTCAATCACTTTATAGAACATTGTTTTACCATTGTCTTGACACAGTAAAGTGGTCTCCATAGACTTACATTGGCATAATTTTGCCATCGTCTTGACACTGTAATACAGTCTCTATAGACCTGAATTGAATTTTTGTCATTGCCTTGAAATTGTAATGTCCTCTTCCCAGGCTTGTCTTCATAAGCACATCCTCACCATTATGTCATCCTCATTCTGAAACCACTGGGCACTTTTTCTATTAGACTTTGAAAAAGACACTGCTTGAAAGCTGATCCTTGCATGTAATCAGCGACTATTTCAAAGCTCCTATCCTATTGTTTTACAGGGTTTGAAAGAACTTGTCAAATCAGAAGTTGTTCCAAGAAAATCCAAACACTCGTGTGCTGAAAGTGTTGGCATTTGTGCATTTAAGTTCAGTGTTGTCTGGCTTTTAAGAACACCTTAGGTTAAGCCAGGTCATAATGACAATTCCGTACCCTCTACTCTGTAGGGCTACTTAGAACCCTTGATAAAACAGCATGAATTGATTAAACTAAGGATGCTTTGCAAAAACACTGAATCTTTGCAGCTCAAGATCACTTCAATCCTCTGGTTTTTATGATGAGCAACCAAGAATTTTCTGTCTTCTGTTGAATAGACCTGTTCAGGACAATTTAGTTTTAGCAATTGCTACTACTGGTCTCTCTTAATAGTAAAACACTGAACCAACATAGCCATTCAGCTTTACTCCCTCTGAACAAAAAGCACAAATCAAAATACTTTCCTTCCTTCATCTAGATGACAGCAACACTCCAGATGTAAATGCTTTTTGATTTTTTCCTTATTTTAACAAATTCCATTTATGTCTTTTTTGTTGCAGTGTCAAACATATGGTGAAATAATACTTTAAAGAAGAAACAGTGTTCAATATTGGCAGAATACTTACAGGTAAGTGATGCTGACTACTGAACTAGAAAATTCTTTGATTGTTTCACCAACACAAGGTATGTGACTCCTCGGGATAGTGCTATACAAGGCCAGGAACTGGACTCTACTGTCCTTGGGGGTCCCTTCCAACTCAGCATATTCCGTGATTCTGTGATGTCTAAAGGAAGGTGTTTCCCTTCTAAAAGGTGTTTTCCTTACACTGCTTATAGAACACAAGGCAAACCCATTTATACATTGGGCAGTCTAGAGAAATTCATTTGTAATCAGTCAACCAGCTTGATAGTCAACAAACTGGTACTCCTCTTCCTCACGGTGCCCTGAAACATATTCTTACAGAAATGTAGAGAACTCTTCACTGAACTACAGCTGAAAGAAACATCTTTAACATGACAAAGTATAGCATTTTTAGGAACATTAAGCTCAGGACAATATTCATAGAGTCTTTTCCTTCGAAGGTGCAGGTGAAATGGCTTTTGCTTTACTAGTAACAAATTGCAGGCATAGAAGAAGAGTGAAGTTAATTTTAATGATGTATGAAATGATTAATGTCATCAAGAATAAAGAGAGTTTGCCTGATAATTTGGAATGCAGAAATAATAGAACAGGATACTGACATTCACAAGCTGATGGTGTATCTTAATTGAAACTGAAGAGCAATAGGATGGCACCCTTGTGTTAGAGAGGGTGAGTCAGACACCCAAACACAGGTGTGTATGGTCAGCCAGAAGTGCTTGGGTGCTCTGCCACACCCACTCTGCGCACTCTGGAAGGGTACAGACCTCCCACAGGTCCTGTCTTCTATCTGTCAGGTCTTGCAGAAGCCTTGCAATAACCCAACACACTTCTAATGGCCCCAGATACCTGTGTTTCTGCATCTAAATCACATCCTGGAACCTAAATTAAATTTAGATTATTTGGACTTTCACTGACTTATGTCAGTGAAGTGAAAACAGCAGGAGTAATGTTAATGGGCTTTTGATAGCATGTAAATGCTGCTTGTGGCAAGCACAGTTTATGCAATTTGCCTGCTAAAGGTGGTGCAAGATTTTTTTAACAGAACTCCAGGAAAAAGCTTAATAAAAGAAAATAGTTGAAAATTATAAAATAAAATGTGTGTCAGGAAAAAAAAAGCAGTCAGGACAATTTTAATAATTTTCCTCTTCTTTTAAAAACCTCCATGATACAGCAATGATTTGACCTAGAACCTGTTCTTCCTCTCAACATTCACTTTTCTATGTATCAAAATAGCATTTGTCATAATAAGATGCAAAGTAACTGAATGCTATGTAACACAACATGACACAATACAGTTAACAGAATGCATTTAAAGAACAACACTCTTTTATTCTCAAATCAGATAGCCACTGCCATT
Source organism: Nicator chloris (assembly GCA_013400495.1). Classification (NCBI taxonomy): domain Eukaryota; kingdom Metazoa; phylum Chordata; class Aves; order Passeriformes; family Pycnonotidae; genus Nicator; species Nicator chloris. The sequence continues at coordinate 31,432 of WAAE01002865.1, forward strand.
TCAGAGAACAGGTATCTAATTATATGTATGTGTGTGGACTCATGCAGAGCAGACAATGAGATGTCCTGGCTACTTGCAAACCAGCAGATACTGTGGTTCACTGAATTTCCAGATTATTTGAGGGCAGTTTGTCACATCTCTAGATATTTTTTTAATGAGTTCTTTTTGCATTTACCAAGCTCCATGTTCATTGTTTTGTAAAATTCTATTTGTTCAATTCCCATCTAATATTGCTGAACTTTTCCAAGCTAAATTAGCTAGTGTCTGAGGCAATCCATATATATGTGTATATATATGTATGTATATATACAAAATTTAGCCTCACAAAGATTTTCTACAGACAGATTAGACCAATAGCAGTAAATTTACGGTGTTGAATTGAAACATCATAACAAGAAAGATGACCGGAATTATCCACTTAGTTCAAGTAGTGGCAAAATAGGACACCAGAGAGAAATTTATGGTAGTTTCTACAATACCTATTATCCTATTTAGGCCCTGATCCTATAATTGGGTTTGCCCAAGTGGATCTGATTGCAGGACAAGAGCTATATATCGTATGCTTTTCAGGGTACAGGCAACTGGGATGTTTTTTGCTGTTTGAGGGTGTTTTTGACATTATAGGTGAGGCCTAGAGTAAAGCAGATGCTACTACAACAGAAGATAAAATATTGAAATAAGTCAATACAAAAGTTTTCATCTTTTCACTGTGCAATGAAGGTCTGTAGATATATTGTATCAACACTGGCTATGAAAATAAGAAGCCATTGATAGATAAAGAGTGTATCCAGTGAGTTTGGGACTTTATTTCAGTCCAGGGCAGAAATAGCGAGGGATTCTTGCCTTAATAATAACCACAGTTTAATACTGATTTATCAAAGCATCTCTCTGAAATTTCAACATGGGCAGGCCAGAATCTCTCACTGTAAATAGTAATATTTAATATCTCACACTTCCCTAAGACTTTTCAACCAAGGATGTTAAACTGCTTTACAAATATTAATTAAGGCTTAATTAAGCAATTAATCAACTGTGTCATATTACTTTATAATTATGATTTATATTGCTCCCAGTGTGTGGTAGGCAATTTGTAGATATATGAATGAATCTTGTCCTGAAATGTAGAAATGTGTTTTTTCCTTGTTAATCATGACCCACAGAATCAAATATTTCTCTCTCATCATCATCTTCAAGCTCTATAGTGAGATCACCACCAGTTAAGAGCAAACATGTAGCTACCTCTGTGTTGGACAAGGTCCTACCCATGATGATTTTTGTGGTGGGTTCCTTTCAACCATCTTTATCTCTCTCCCAGCTTATGTTTTGTACCGAGGTCTGAAGCTGGGAAGCGACCGTGGCTGTGCAATCCAAGCATTTTCAGCTTTTCTGCCATCTCTTTGTTCTGTGGTACCTTTGGGAAACACAATCTAGGGGTTGCTGCACACCACAGGCATATCTTTAAAACATTTCCGAGAGCAGCGGCTTAAGTGTGTTGCGGTGTGACTGGCCCCGCCCGATAAACGTCTACCGTTCAGCAGCCTAAACTCCCTGTCCCCGCCAAAGACACCAGCCTGATTTAACAGTGTTGTGGAAACAGCTGCATTTTTCCAAGGAACGCCTCACAAGAAATGTATTCCCACAGCTTCCCTCTTTTGAAGTCCCTGAAAAACACAACTGACCTCCTTTTTACGGTGAGTCTTTCGAGCAAAAGTTAGAGGGAAACACTGCTCATACACTGTTGGTTCTTTCTACAGTTGATTAAATCATACAAATAAAAACACACTCACATGAATATATGGCCTGGAATTAAAGAAGGGAGATTAATTTTAGGTAATGATCACAACAATTAATTTAGTGGGTTCTATTCACAGGGTGTACTTTTTGAACTGATACGGAATTTTTTTTTCCTTTAATCTACATAAGCACCAAGTTACTCCAAATGGCTGCTCAGTGTCCCAGAAAGGCACAGTTCACAGTGCATGTGTCCAGGGGTGCAACGCCTGCCTGGGGTCAGAGCTGCACTGATAACACCACAGCTGTCCTCCTGGGCAAGCCTGAAAAGTGCCTCCCACCACTGAAGCCTGACAGGTCTATTTCGCGTCGGGTTTATTTGTGCATGTGATCACAACTCTTCTTCAGATGCTGCTAATCCAGTAAGAAATGTCTTCTCAGACCCATGAGGACTTAATGGAGACAGAATTTAACTGGGACTAGGAAGAAGGGTTCATTTCCTCAGCTGGCTCAGATTTCTACAATTGTTAGCCTGCCATTACTTAACATTTATCAAATACTAAGCTTTTGCTTTTATTTATCAATCATTTTTATTTAATAAATATTATACTTTTGCTTAATATTTATCAAAGCACAGCCCTACAAGGCACTGTCAGGATGTTGTGAAAATAGAATTCATTTGTGATTGTGAAGCTTTCCCTTATTACCATAGTGTTGAAGGTCACACGAGTGAAACAAATTAAAAGGCCATTTCTTCTAATCAGTATGCATCTTTACCACTTGCTATTAACATTTTTTCCTTAAAAAAAATTAACAGCTATGTTTACCATTTTACTTAAGTGCAATGTAAAAAACCTTGGTATTTTAAGCGAAGTTAATTATATCACGTGGAGCAAATTTGGATGTGGTTAAATAACAATTTCTTAAAGGTTTCTATAATTTTAAGCAAGTCTGAAAACACATGAATGAAAAAATCCTAAATATGCACTAGAACTTGTAATGATATCAGTCTGCCATTAAAGAGAATCTGCATTTGTGCCTTGATTATATCGTGAAACTTCAAGCTCTAATCCATTATTAAAACAAGAATAGAATATAAAAATTTTCACAACATTCTTACGATTGAATCTTCTGGATATTTACTACCCTTAATGCTTGTATTGAGAGGTCTGCATGCACATTTGAAGAAATAAAAAACTGCCTGCTTTTAAAGAAATTGAATAGAATCCTGAGGAAACAGAAATTGAAGCACCTTTACTGATGCTCATAGGAGGAAAAAATAAAAATAGCAAAACTGGTTACAATTCTCAGTTCATATCAATTTTAAGGCTAGAAATTCCTGCCGATACTGAACTCCTCCTGATGGATGATATTCATGAACTAGGTCATTTGCTAATATGTATTCTACCTCTATGAACTTCCTTAGGCACTCTTCCTCCTCTTTTTGTAGAGTAAAATAATGCAGGGATCAAGACATGAAGCAGAGGATTTTAAACAATGCATTTGAAATTCCATGGTTTGCATTTTAGGGAGAAAAATGATGAACTGAACTAAAAGAAAATTAATATATTCATGATTTCTAGGAAAATTCATGCATATATCAAGTTATATGTAATATATTAGTTTTGCTTTTGATCCAAAGAGATAATTATTACTAATAAAATATTCCTGCTTCGTTAACAAGATATCTTAATGGGCTTTGAAAACCTAAAGGTAAAAGGCCGAAAGTCTACAGTGAACATCAGGGCATGGAGAAGACTCTCTAGCAGATTAACTGCCTTGATAAAATGAGATTGTATTTCTTTATGTCTGTATACAGGTTGGTTGTGCTCATGGAT
>WAAE01002865.1:40000-54266 GCA_013400495.1 Nicator chloris
TTAAAATGTTGTAATTCATGCTGAAACAATATTCTATCAACTTTTTCTGTGTAATTTAACTATAAGAACAAGCATAAGTGGTATATAACATTTCCATGAATGGGACCCTTAGGCTTATTCATCTGAACATGTTTAGCTTGCCAAGTTTAAATATTTTCAGAACTGATCCTGGTACTGAGAAGCCTTCATCACAGCACAGCATTTAAAATGATGGATGTGATACATATTTAATACAATAAAATGGCCATTTATATGCTCATACTAGGCACAAGGGAAATCCTTGTAGGAAAGAATTCTAAAATCAAAAGGGGCCTATTTTCCCATTGGCAGGCAAGGAATTTGGATATCCAACTCCCATTACTGCTGATGGGTGTTATGAACCCAGGTCTTCCATGCATCAGTGAGACTATACATATTTAAGGGTCCAATTCAGCAGAAGGGAGGACCTGAACATGTCAAACTGCAAAAAAAAAATCCACAGGTTTACCCTGTGCAGCTGAATAATGGGGCAGAACTGCAGTCTGGGACTATCACATCATTGCTTCAGACAATCAAGCCTTCACAGGCTGCATCTTGGCTGTCTGTTCCCCATCCATACAGAAAATACGGACATAACAATGATCCCTTGGAGCTCCAAAGAAAGCTGCCTGACAGTATGGTCCAGCTGGGCACCGAGATTTCTGAGCAGTTAGGAACCCTGTTGTATGCCTAGGTTGTCTTTTATCACTTCAGTGGCACTTAAAGAAAACGTGGGAGAAGGGAGGGGGGCTGGGGGGGTGTTGGTGGAAGAGTGAACCTAAGTTAATTAACTAAAGCTTTCCAAGAAAATGTATGCAGCAAAAAAATGAGGAAACTAAAGCAAACTAACAGCAGCACTGCAGCAGAACAAGATTGGGACAGACAGAAGCAGGGAAAAAGCAGTAAGAACACGCTACGTGTTACCTGAACACATCGACAGCGCTGACAAGAGTGATTGGTTTGGGCCATCAAAGAGATGGCCATGTGCTACTGCACAGTTGTTATTTAGTCTTTTCAGTTTACAATTAAACATGCCAGTTTGAGCTACCAACAACTCTTCTGAATGTGGACCACAGTACCCCTGGCAAGAAGTCTGTAGGATGTTCTGTGTTGTTTCCCCCGCCCTCCCTTTTTTTTTTCCAGGGACACACTGAAAGCCTGCTTTTACCAACAGGAATCTCTGCTGAGTTTTGATGGCTTTTGATCAGGCACCAGCCCTTCAGCACTGTCGGCCACTGTGGCAAAATTGACCACAGCAACATTCAATTATTCTGACTCATTGTGGCTGTGCAACTAAGATCCATAACCTCTGAAGACGTTTCTAAGATGATTTCACGACAGAGTAGAGAAGGACACCTGAACCCAGCTTCTTTATTGCCACTGATAATATATGGAAATCTGTTAAAATCTGACCAATATACTAGTTTGGTACTCTCATATCTGATTAAAATGCTGTGCTAAAAATTGTCTTTTTTAGCTGTTAGCATCACGTATTCTGGCTTAATAGCTTAAGTAGTACAGAGGATATTGTAACTTTGAGCTCCTATTCAATGGTTGTTAATAGCACTCATCAGGAATGAAAAACTGAAATTAAATTAAGACTGTTTGTTGACAAGAATAATAAATCTCATAAGATCTTTATGTTCATTATGTTAAATGATTCCCAGACAAAAAGCAGGTATTGATTTTAGCAAATTAAGGAAACCAGAATATGTATCAGAACTTATTTCAAAATCCTAAATTCTGCTTAAAAGCACAAGTTGCTGGCTCTGCAAAATTCTGGAAATGCACCCTGCCGTTTGTACTAATTGGTGGGAAATTCAGGCCTGTGTCAAAGACAACTAATTGTCTGATGAAAATAGCTTGTTTCTGACATCAGTACATACCACACCCCTACATCACATGAGGAGGGATTCAAAAAGGTGTTATATATTGTCATGGTAATTATAATTGGGTTATATGTATCCAAGGTACAGAACCCACACAAGGTGATGGCATAAAAGAGGGTCTTATAAATGAGACTGTAGGGCATTTAACTAAACAATTGCATATGGAATAAAGAGCTTACATAAAAGTGTGTATTATGCAGATCTTAGAAACCTGTGTCTCTGAGAAGACACTATTTTGACCATAATGCATTCTGTCATGTGAGATAAAATGCAGAGAACATTTACATTTCTCTCACTCACTGAGCTTCTATCACACGGCTTGCATTTTTCTCACATCAATAGGCATCTTTTTAAACATTATATTCATGTCTGTCTCTCTTGATGGCAAATAAAATTCAATAAATAAAATACTTTATGATAAATATGTTAGATTTAAGAAGTAGTTGTGATAAAATGCTCAGGTTTTCAAAAAAGATTTGTTAAAACAAATAAATTTAACCAGACTTGTACACAAGCTCAAAATATATTAATATATTGTAGATGATGCACAATAACATAATGACCCAAAAGGGCATTTGCACAGTTTTTCACACTGCTTAACTTACTGCTAAGTAAGACAAATAATCAGCAGAACTTGGACTCAGTGGCTCTGTAGATCAGATCAACATATGACTGCTGCAACTGCATGACTTGCCAGGGCATTTCACACCAGCCACAGTTAGAGACAGCTACTGTAGAGCAGGGGACATGCTAGCTACAAAACCATCAACAAGCCTATTGTCACTTGGAATCCTGTTATAGATCACCAAATATTTCTATCAATACTATAACACAAAGCACACTCTTGCAGTCCCCCAGCAGACTGGTGTACTTGGCAAACCAATGATTCGCAATAAAATATAATTAGTGCATGCAATTTAAACGTCTTACTGTGTTCCTGGTAATAATCTCCCTTTGGGTAATTTGAAATTGCACAGTTAGTGTGCATCATCTTACAGTTAAACAAATAGAAAACTTACTGCAAAACAGTGTCATTTTACATTTTTGCTTCTAGCTTCTGCAAGGTGTCTATTTCTCCAATATTATCCCTAATTTTCTTTTTTTTCTTTGAAAAATATAAAGCATATAAAAAGTAAAGAATCGTGCTGTATAATTTGTTTTCATTTGAGTTTCAACTTATTGGTTTCCTACTTTTTTCTTAGTAACTACTTTAAAAGAGGTTTTTTTAGTGTTTCATTATTATTTCCCTTATGGAACTGCCAGAAAAATCAAACGCATAAGGTGTCTCTTGGCATTTTTAGAAATGTAAATTAAGAAAGAGCCTAGGACTAATTCAAAGAGCTTAGAATACAAACAAGATGAGTATTATTATGATCATTATTGTTATTATTTACTTTTGAGTAAGATAGTTTCATAATATCACACAAAAAAAAGTGAACCCAGACCTCTCGATTCTCAGTGCAATGGCTAAAGTATATGTCAGCCTTCCTGAAGCTTTGAGAATATGGGTGCTACTCCCCAAAGCACAAGGCTCAAGCATACTCTTTAACTTCCACATATTTTATTCAGGTAAAATAGGTTACATATGGAGACACAAACAATTGATGCAGGGTAACAACACCTGTTTTACATTTAAGTTTTTAATTAGAAAAAAAAGAAGAGCTGTTTTACCAGATAAATATTCAACACCACTGAGATGGCAGGGTTTCATGAGCACTCACCATCCTAGCTATTCACTTTCTTCCAGCCGCGCCAGACAAGTCTCTCAAACTGCAGCATGAACACGTCTCGTTTCACATCAGACCAGTTTTGCATAGTAAGTCACACTGCTAGATGGAGGAGCAGGTTGAAGATAGACCATAACTGCAGGAAAATATTAAAGGCTAATATCACTTTCTTACTCTCCTCTTAATGTGATGTCAGGCTCTATCTGCAGGCATGCTCATGCTTGTGAACTGGGGATAAGTTACAGTGGCAAGATCCACTGCTGTAAGAAACAATTTTCTTCTACTGCTAGAGAGTGACAAAGGCTTTCTTAAGCTTCAGAAAGGCACTTCTTGTTTGAAATGGAGCTGCTGCTGCTGCTGCCACCATCTCTCCACTTTCTCAACAAAATGTGAGGTAGTGCACTTTACCATGAAGGCAAATTGCTTAACATCCATCTCAATGTTTGATCTATGTGCATCTGAATTATACATTGCTCAGAGGCCAGTTATCCATGGCAGGCTTCAGCATTCCCCAGTAGCCCTGCCTATTCCAAACGTTCTGCGTGGTCTATTGCCACTCTCAAGCTTACCATTGCTCATTCCGGGGCCAAATAACACCAGTAACTTTATCCCTTGATGCATTTGTCTCTGGAACATGTTCACAACCATCCTAGATCCATGTTCCCAGCTAGCACTGTGCTAAAACGCTTCTCAAATAGATGCTGTTTTCTGATGTCACAAAGGAGGAAGCACCGTTTGATCCCAGAGTATTTCCCTACTGAGTTTGGCTGGACTTTTTGCAGGATAGTTTAGGTGTGGCTGGTCATGTCTTGGGCCTGGGAGCGGTGTTTAATGACTGACCAAAATTCCCTTCTGCTCAATTTTTTTGATCCTGCAGAAAGGACAAAGAACTTTAGCACGATGTATTAAATTTGTCAAGCCATTCAAATCGCAAAATTGACTTTAGAACACAAAATAGTCAGAAACAAATTAACCTGTTGGAAGTTTTTATATTTATTTTCTGGAATCTAGGCCTTTAATTCTAACTTTCAAGCTTCAGTTCATTGGCATAAGACATGGGAAAAACCTACGCCTTGAAATACAAAACACCCTCTTTTCCAACACTTGTTTGTACATGTCCTTTGTTTTTATTGCTTCATGCAAAGCAGATATCATGAGATCCATTACGGATTAAGAGTTTGGAACAATGGTCTAGCAGGAATTATCTAACATGATGTGCTGAAACTAAGATGGTGACATTTTAAAAACTATTCGAAAAATCTGAAATTTATATTGAAGTTCTTTATATAGGTTAGGCATCTATGGTGCTGAAATCTAATTTCTGTGTGGGTTGGGAAGGAATAGAAAGGGACCATGAGGATTAGAAGGTGGAGGAGACATTTTAATCCTTGCAGGAGACTCAATTAAAAACATCATCACCACGCCACCACTACTATGCCCAATAGTTGTACTTCAAATTTTGATAACGTGTTTTAGAATTTTTTTTTTTTTTAAAACTAAATTAATGTTTCCTGTTAGGATTATACTGAAAAACTATTTTTAATGAAATTGTTTTAACCTTTTCCTTGGAAAAGAAAGGTTGTTTTTTAAATATTTCCCCATAATGAAAAATGGGTTAATAATTAGCATCCTGTATTTGGTGGTGAAGGTAAATACAGTTGCCCAAACTTACAAATTGTAAATTAAACTTCATCTCAGAATATTCCTACTTTTTATATGCTATCAAAACTTCACATGCTTCAAAAAAAAAAATAGATATAGCTTTACATTTAGAAAAAGCTCTGCACGTAGCTGACAATAATTTCTTAATCCTGGAGACAAACTTGCAATAGTGTTAAGACTCATGAAACTCAGATCATCAAAAGTTGCTCAGTCAGACTGACTAGTACCAATTCTTTTGAGGCAGGTTTTTCTGATGTCTCAGCTTCTCACTGTTGAAGCTCCATGTGTTTTTTTGTACTCTCATGTTCATGTAATGGAACCATTTTTCTCTGCTAGAAGGATTTCTGGTTAGAAATCTGTTTCCTTGCCCTTGCTGTTTCAGAATCCTGCCAAAGAGAGATAGGAGGTATAGAGTGCAGTGGAGTCATTCCTGGAAAACTCCTTTGTTTTTAGTTAGTATCCAGCGAGCTTAGAAAGTAGGGAAGTAATAAAGTCACTAACAGATATTTTGCCTAAAGGATTACACAGACTGGACAAGCTGTGAAAAAAAACCAATAGTAATTTTTCCCCATTGAAACTAGTCCAAATTCCCACTGTTTTCCAATGGGACTACAAATAGAATCGTGTCTCATCCTATTACTCATTTTAACATTGATTTAGGGTAACTATCACTCCTTTCATGATTACTGTCATTTTGATTATTTCAGTGTCTAGGAAAAATAGTCGCCTACCATGACTCCACTCTGCTATGTCATGTCTCAAAACAGAGACATTTTTCTCTATGTTAGGTTTATAAATCCACTAGGACACCCATATTTAGCTATTAGACATATAATTTGGGTTTGTTTACATGGTACAAACTGTAGTTTTCAACAACTCTTGTTCCTCACAGCAAGATATAAACAAATTGTCCACATTTAAAGGTCTAATCTAGCACTTGGATGACCCCAGTGTCAGTTCCCCACAGTGCCAAAGAGATGATTAGACCTACAAAGGCATCCTCACACAGGGTAAGCCACAAAATTGTTGGGCTTTTTTGCAGGATCTCAGCAGACACTGCAGTAAGTCTCCATGAGGATGCCATCAGGACTTCTCAAACACGTGGTCTCTGTTGCTGACTTCCCCTGCTTCTACAAATCCTCCATTTTTTTCCTTGGCTCTGTTTCACCAGAAGAGATTATAGAATATTCTCGAACCTTGTTTCTAGGCCTAGTATTGTCCCAAATGGTGAACTGAATTTGGGAAATCTAGTACATCTATGCTACTTACTTTGTCAAGTACTTTGTCTTCTGAGCTACTGTATAAATAGGAGGGTCTTGACACAGCCATTACAACTCATTTTTAGTGTAAACAATAAACGTTTTACACGAGAGATAATAATATATATTATTTTCTAGAGTCCTGCATGAAATTTTGCAACAAAACCACAAGCCTCTTAACATTCTGGCAGGTCCTAACGAGCAAGGTCTGTAGCTTTTCCCCATTCCTCCAGCTGGTGATGATTTTATATCTTTGTTATGTTCCTCTTCAAAGGCGTCTGGGGCAGCAAAAGGAAACTTGCTCGTGTCCTTGGAGCACTCACAACCTTGACTGCCCCTGTCAGGGCTCCCCAAGGCTCCCACCACTCTGTCCATGGCCCAGGATGCTGTGTCAGCCACATGAGACCACGTGGCTCAGGGAGGACTGAAAGAAAACCTCTATGTGAAGAGTGATGGAAAAGCATTCCCGGGACTGTCATAGAGAACCAGCCCAACCCCTGACGCTGTGGGAGATTTCTTTACAGACTCTGTAGACTTCTGAATTTTCTTTAAGTTTGTTCTTCAGGTTTGTGTTCAAGCAAAATGTAGCTTTAAAGCTGAGGGGATTTGTTGTTTCATGGTTGTGTTTTAAAACCACCCTTTTTTAGCACTTTGGGATATTCACTTAAAGGAGAAGTTTTCGGCAGAAATCACTGGCAAAGTCCTGTTATTGCACTCAGACAAAGATCTGTGCTGTGAAAAAACGTTCTGCTGAGTCATTATTCATCACCGCTTTCCAGCCCAGCACAGCACAAAATAAGTTCCACTTTACATCTCCATTAACCCCACTTCTGCTGAATTCCTGCCTCTTCCATCACACACACTGCACAAGAGAGCCTCAGAGGCAGCCCAGTGCTGTGATTTGCATTTCACCTTCTAAATGCAGAAAACTTACTTCTATGGTGAGATAAACTCTGATCCAATGGAATACACTTTAAGAGTCACTTAAAATGGGCTTTAATCTGGAAAATAAATCCATCACTTCTCACTCTGGCAAGACCCTACAGTTATGTCAATGAAGAATTTGGCCTGCTTAAGATCTGCATTTTTATACATTCTTAATAACTTATATTTTGTGAGAACATTTTCAAATTACAAACAAAGTCACAATACTGGCACAAACGTCTTCATATTCATATTCTTAAGGTCACATGAAAATATTTTGCACTTTCCTGCAAACACAGTTAACATTAGAAATCTCTGACAATTTATCTGAGGCAAAGAGGTTGCTGGGGAAGCTTTCTAACCCCCTCAATTGTTATGCAAATAGTTAAAATATTGAAATGAATTTAAGGAGTTATACTCATACACGTCAGTCCTGTTATAATTTGGAGACAATGAATAATATATTTCAGACAAAGTGAAGGCAGCTATAGAAGTAAACTAAAATAGGAAAATTACACCCACCAGGCATTTAAATTTAGGAGCAGAATAAATTATCCATACATTAAAAGGTTCATATATTTCAAAGAAAGCATAAAAAAGTTTAAAAAATAACTGAGAAAATGTAACAAAAAGCAGAATAATTCCAAATGTGATCAAAGCTGCTGTGAAAACCTATTAAATGGATATCCTTATTGCACAAAAATTATAAAATAGTACTTTCAGAGATCTATTTTTTTAACAGATATTCACTTAGAGTGTCTGCTGTTTTATGAAACAAGTTTTAATCTGGTAAATCAAAAAAAAAAAAGCATTAAAACTAAGATTTTTATTCATTCAAATTTCCATTGCATTTTTTCATCTTTTGCCACAACTGACACTTATTGTCTTTAATCGAGTGTACTCCTCTTTTATCTGGTATTCTTCCAAAAGGACTTCCATAGAGTCTTGTATGATTCAGTTCACTGCATATGCTATTATTACATATATATTAATTAAAAAGCTCACTAAGAGTATTTGATGAAATCCTCAAAATATCTCAGCCATTTTCTCATGTTGAAAAGCTGACTCTCCCAACATTCATCAGGGCCTTAGTTAATTGTATACGTAGCACTTTTAAACCTTAGCCACTGCCACACTGTCCTGATTTTATAACAGATTTTGTTAAAAATACCTGAGCAGAGCTTCATGTTTTTACATTAAGGTGGCTTCAGAATTACAAATAGAGGACATGCTCTGGTTCATGCTATGACTTAAAAATAACCCTACAAACAAATTTTTTCAGACCTCCAGTGAACTGAACTAATGATATATACTTTCCAGGGGGGAACAGACTCTCCACTATTTAATATTGCCATTTAACGTTGCTATTTAACAGAGATTGCATTACACTTCCCAGCTTCGAATGGGATGAGCTTCTTTGTACCCTCTTTCTGAGAGAATGAATACTTTCAAATGAATCCAACCAAGACAACCCGCACAGGTGCAACAGGGACAGACACACAGTTCTGTAGCTTTCTTCCACGGTCAGAACTGGTTGCAGAATAGTGCCCAGTGGACTGCAAGCCTGACTGGTGATGTAAAGGTGGGTTTCCACGACAGGCATGAAAGCATTTTACCATCTGACAGAGCACTGACAATATCTGACTTCACTCTCTGGCCTCTGAGAACCACGTCAAGGTACCATGTCAGAGAAGTAACAGCGACTCAGTGTGCTCCTTGCCAATGGCTCGTAGTTGTGTCATTTAATTGTGGGGTCACAGAGAAATGAAGGCTAGATCATAAAACTACATTCAAATTGTGAAAGATCCATTCAATTATGTGTAAGGTCCATACAGTATTAGAAGATATTTCATACTAAGAATATTTCAGGTAGCAGACACATGAGTACAGCTTGATTTCACAATAGTGGAAAGTTATTTATTTTTATTTGCTATAATATATAGATTTATTGCTCTAAGTTTATCTAGTGTACATCCTGGGCACCTCCCAGGCGCTTGCATGTGAAGGAAAATTATGCCACTCACAATAGCTGCTCTGCAATTATTCTGTGCACTCTCATGGGTATGCAGTAAGCGTGCCTCTGTGTGAGGTAGTTCCTTCCACTTGGAAAGCTGGTGGCATTGTACCCAGTGTGTATTAAAAACATCTCCAAAGGGACTAAAAGTGTGGCAGTTCTCATGCTGTAAATCAAAGGCTCCGTTATTGCATACTTATTCTCTGTATAAAAGCCACGATAGAGCCACAACTGATGTAAGAAGGTCAAATCTCTGTTGAAAATCATTAGAGGTTCATCAGTATGATGTGGTGCCATTATTTATAACTTAATGAATGTTAGCTAAAAATCACTTGAATAGCACTTTACTTATTAGCATATTTCAAGCTATCTGTGCTTAGTGCTACCATAATTTTGGTAGCATAGCTCTGAAATATGCAAGTCTTACTTGCTTATGGGGTACATGGGCAGAATAAGAATGTTCCAGAGGGCTGTGTTCTTTCTGAGGAAGAAGAAACACACATGAGATTCACAATCAAGGAAATTTTATAGAATGGAATCCAGACGAGACTGATACATAATGCAGAAATTTATGCTTCTTAATTTATCTGGTCAAGTATAACGGAAATGATTAGGTTTGCTGTGAAATGATATAGCTAAGGAGTTACACAGTAGTAGGTCAACAAAGAAACCACTCCTTCTGCCTTCCCATATGCCCTAAACTTAGGCCTTTCGGCATTTTTGGTTCAGGCACTGATTGGTATCTGTAACATGTTGTGACTAGTGAAATTCAGCTATTTCATTTTGTGAGCCGGTTCTTTACCTGCAAATTCCAGCAGTGCAACTTCACTAGCTCTGGGTGTAGGGATTTTTGACTGATGAGTCATTCATATGAAGTTCTAATGAACACATAATTATATCACTGTGTCAATTCCCACAATTTTAAAAGCTTTCCCACTCCCACCAGCAGGGTTTTTTCAAATGGCTGGGTACCTAGAACTGCCCTTTCTTTAGTGATTTGAAGAAGTAGGAATACATCACCTGAGAGCAAGATAAAATGATCCTTTATTAAATTTGAGACAAAAGTATATAAAATTTAGACCTCCATACCTAAACTCTCACTCCAAAACTAAGCTTCACAAATGCAAAAGCAAAAGGGGAGGTGATCTCTGGCTGTATGTGACTACTGGCCCCGTCCATGCACTGGCAACCTCAAGCTGCCAAGGACCATGGATTTCTAGACAGGTGAACGGCATGAGAGATGAGAGATTTAGGTGAATGTAATGAGAGATTTGGGAAAGATCAGAGTGCTTTTCTAAACACTGACAGCAAAGAAATGTACATCAACAGATGGCAGGAACTGTCAAGGCTTTTGCTAGAGGATTAATGAAAGATGCAAAACAGGGATAATCTATAATTTCCTATCTAAAGGATCAAACTGAATAACTGAATTGCTCAGGAACAAGAATCTTATTTTCTCAAAAGAAAAATTACATTTTTTCTAAAATGTAGGGTCCTTTCCAGGGGCCTGATGAGTCCCAAGAAGAATGTCCAGGTCACTTAGACATGGGGAATCAGCTTTGGATTTTATAGGGCCAGACAGTTTCAGCATTGTGACTTGTGTTGAAGAAATTTATAGAAATTAAGAGAAGTTAATGAAATTGTAATACAATCAAACCATAAACTTTTGTGTCTAGTATTTTTCTGCATATTCAGCATACCTTATTCTTCACTCTCTAATGTATGTGAATAGCTAAATAATGTAAATCATCATTTTACTGATCTAGATGAATCCTCATCAGATAGTTTTAACACTACACCAGTATAGTACAACTCCAAATTAATCCCAGTGGAAAATGAATTGAAGACATTTTTTAAAAGGATAAAGAAGGGTGGATTCTAATTTTTACTGATGAAAGAGGATAAATGAATTCTGCACATCGAGGAGCTGAACACTCAGAATGCAGAAGCTTCCTTTGTATCATATTTTCAGCTGAAGAAAAATAATGTGTCTTTCTTCTTTTTCTTTAGGAAGGGAAAAAAACAAAAAAGCTCTGTTTTTCTCCCAAGTTATGTCATTTCTTTCATATATGTCTTTTCTTTGTTCAAAAAAAAGCTTTTGCCTTTTGCCTACGTGCCTGGTTTTCAGTGCCATATGTCAAAATCTTACAGTCAACTTTTGATTTTATCACCTATTCAGTACACATGAGGAAAAAAAGCAATTACTTAAAGTACAGGGTACGTGGATTTTTTTCTTTTATTTATTTCCATTTTAAAACCTTTTATTCCCAATCCCAGTCTTAAAAAGTCTGGCAACACAATATAATTTTTTCATGTCTTGCAATTAAATCATTCTGATTTCACATTGTCATGAAATCATCCACTTGGAGAAAATATGTAAGAGGCCTGATTTGCCTTTCTGAATCTATTTTTCACAGTTGCAAAGTCCTGGTCAAATAAATTAAATTACTACAGCAGCATGTAACTAATTTTATGTAAATTAAGGTGTTAATGTTCTGAAACACATTCCTGAAAATGGTCTGTTTTCTCTTGCAGCTTTTCTTCATTAATGTCACAATGGAAACCTAAAAATTAATTTCTACAAGACTAAGTGTTGTTCCCTGACCTATAAAGGAATTAATTTTATAGGTAGTCTTAATGGTCATCTGACACTTCTCAGTAGCTGTAGTAGCCCACCCAAATAAATCAACACCCGTTCCTGCACGCCTCAGAATGGGTGAGTGTGAACAGAGAGTTTTTTAAGCATCAGATGGTCTAAGCAAGTTTTAGTCATGTTGCTGGGTTCATAATTATTGCAATGTTTTAACGTCTGTTTGCAGCAGTGCCCTAACACAAGCAAAATTGATGATTTAGGTTACCAAGAAAATACAAGGCTAGCAGAATGAAAATAAGTATAATTAGAAGCCAGATGAATGCAAAGTTAGAATCAGCCTTGTTATCTGACTAGAAAGCTTCAAGGGAGTATTCAGACAGACACAAAAGAGGCAAAACTTTTAAAAGGTAGCTAAAGTCTAAATGTCCAGCTACCAGTTTCCTCCCTTTGTCTGCCATCACATCAGATTAGACCGAGAGAAGCCATGATTATCTTTTCAATTGATTTTGCACACAGGTCCAAATTGGTTCTATGTTAATTTTTGGTGACATATTCTAAGCGATCATCTACAGTGTTTAAATAAACTGGATCGTGTCTTTCAAATACTGGGCAAGCAATTATATTGGCTTGAAGAAACACCACCTCTGCTCCTACTACTTTTCTGCATATACTAGAATATTGTATACAGCAGGAGAATTTTTTCAACATACTTTATCAGTTTGATGCACACCACTTGCATCACCAGTGTGAAGGATGAAAAGATGAGAACATACACTTGCTTTGTTCCTGAAAGTCCAGTTTCCAAAGAAAATTTCTTAGCCCAGTTATTTTGCCTACACTTTCCCAGTTTCTCTACTTGCCAAAATCTATGGAAGTTTTTCAAAGGCCTCAGTGGAAATCTGATGGTTTTGAATAGTCACATATCACTGAGAATCCCAGTATTATAAAGTAAAAGTTACCAGTTCTTTGCAAATAATTTTATCCCTCCTAAATAGTCTCATTCTGAGATCAGTATAAGAGAATATAAATATTTTTCTAAAAATAATATTATTAATATTAAAAAATTAAAATCCAGAATGTCAACACAACAAATCACAAATTTAAAAAAACAAAAAAAAGGAAATAATTTGTGGCAGTCCAGATGATTTTTTTATTATTTGAATGTGTCTGACAATGTTCTTTGTATTTTTCAGCTATGCTATATATATGCAAACAAGTTATAGTTCATTCATTTTCCACAGCGTGAAGGTGTTTAAGATGGTTGATTTAAGCTGGCCTGAATCCCCAAAGGTCTGTAGCCCCACTTTTATGCAGCGTGACTTCAAAAAGGGTCACATGATGAGCCTGGCTGGAACTCGGAGTGACTGGAGTCGATACATTCCAACAGCAGCGGTTACGCGTTTGGGCCATCCGGTCAATGAGTTACTACTGTGCGTCACCTGAGGGTGGTGCCTGCTTGTTCACTCTTGGCTTGTGCCAAACACAAGGTAAAACACGTTGGGTTAAACTTTAATGAACAAAGGTCATGCTAATGTACTTTTCTTTGCGGTCACCAAAGGCTAAGGGTTCATCTAGCACCTCTGAAAGCAATGACAACTTGATGAAATACCTGAGCCCCACACAAGAGAGATTAGAATATAATAATAGTTCAGTCACCCTGATTTCTGGTTCTTTATTGTAATTATTAAACAAAATTCAGATTTATAGAGTTCAAGGCAATATTTATTTGTGCAAGGATGTTGTCTAAATCTTGAGTAGCAGTCAGCCTCATTCCATCTGCAAGGGAATAATCACTGTATCTCATATTTCCTTAGAAACTGGGACCTGGGCCTTCATCCACCTTGACATCTGTCTAGACTTTAAATAAAAATAAACTTCTCCTGAAAGCCAGGGCAGTTGAACCTTGTGTATACAGTGTACTAGGATGGAGGCAATGCTTACTGCAAGGTGGCACGTGAAAAAGAGTGGCTGGAAGGGCAAAAATAAAATAAACAGAAGAGCAGTCATGAAAAATGTTTCCCTTTGAAAGCTATGAACAGTCCTGAGAAACACTAGAGAAATTGATCAGATCTACTCCACAGCTGACAGGAATTCTGAAATAAAATACCCTCTTGCCATCTTGGAAGCTTATATATCCTTCCACAGGGAAGAATGGAAAACTTAAAAAATTCTTTTTTTTT
>WAAE01002867.1:0-29389 GCA_013400495.1 Nicator chloris
ATCTTCCCACATTTACAGTAAAAGTATTTGCCCATAAAGTTGTTTCTCCAAGAAAATAAAATAATTAACAAATTTATGTGCTGAAAAGATCCACATATTCATACATATATAGAAAACAATTTGTCTTTAAAAAGGTAGAAATATTTTAACATAAAATGCATATATTTAACATGTAACAGACACTTTTAAGTTCACAAATCAATATTTACTGTGCATAAAATCTAGTTCACCACAGCCTATACACCTGTAAATTCTTACTGTTGTAGGGTTTTTTGCTTACTGTTGAATTGCTTTAATAAACCTAGGAAAAACTTAATTGAAGAGGAAAACCCACAAATTCTTTCAGAAATTTGACTAATGACAGAATCTTTCTGATCATGAATCTTATTTACCCTCAGCTGTTCTCTGCCCACTTTATTTCAAGTAAACAGCACCCCCAATAGCATTTCCACAAAACATTAAGACAGTTTGAGACCAAAGTAAAAAAGAAGGAGAAAGGAAAGAAAGAAAGTAAAAAAGGAAAAAGTGCTCATGGCAAAGCAGTTCCAAACCATAGGGTTCCCTGTGCTACCCATGCCCTGGAAATACCCTGCCCACAGGTCAAACACTTTCCCCTATACTATTCCCATCTTTGAAGGATACTTATTTGCAGAGTACCTGCTCTCATTGTGCAGGTACCACACTCCTCACTTTCAGTAGTTAGTTACAATTCCGTTTCCAGAAGAGGAAATGCCATAATTCCACCGCCCCCCTCTAACCCCACCATCTATCATTCCAAGAATGGTTATTTTTCCTGTTAAGCTGAAACCTGCTCCCCTCTCCACGAGCTCCAAATGAGTGATAAGCTGCAAAGTTTCAGAACTAGGCCAATGAAGTTAGTACCTTAAAGCACAGACAGCAGAGGACTTCGGCAAAATCTTACCTTTCAAACCCTGAACAGAGCTGTCTTTTATGAGGCCTATGCAGCTGACAAGTCCTGGGAATTTCTCAAGCACAGGACCCATACAGGTGAAATTCTAAGAGGTGGTAAACACCTGAGAACTGGACAAGAAGACTACAAGAAAAAAAGAAATCAAATGAGTAAAATGTCTTCCCAGAGCCACAGTCAGCTCTTGTGCATGGGGAGTTACGAATGCACTGGCTATAGACTTTTGTCCAAAGCTGTAGGTTTTTTTTTTTTTTNATTGTTGATATTCAACATTTTTCACATAGCGGAACAGAATAGACAATACGGTATCTAGGAAACCATGGGCTGGATTACAAACTGATGATATCTCATCCTTCTGGAGGGCCTGTAAACCTTTTTATTACCTACCACAGAAGGGGGGAAGAAAATCCGAAACAAAACACCACAGCATAAACCACCCCGTATTGATAATGTTTGAACTCTTCTCATAAATAAATGAATTTAATCTTTTTCCGAGTTCTGTCCTAAGCTCACCCCCCCTGCAATATGCATACATAATGAAACACTTGCCTTTCACACTGCTTAAATAACTGTTAAATGCACAGCGTTTGTGCCAGTCTGAGCCATGAGGCTCATTTTAAAAACAACTTCCATGTTATATATATAAAAACAGCCCTATACCTGGCCTCATAATATTTCTTACACTTTGCAACTTATATGTAATAATGCCTCTCTCATGCTGCAACAACACAAATCATATTTTCCTTCACACATGGACTTACAACTGCAGTTCCTACTGAGCATATAAGAATATTTGAGATAATTCAGCTGCCTGCTAATTTTTGAGAAAAATTTCTTCCATTTTCAAATGTCCATTTAAAGTCCCTGTATTTGCACCACATCACATCTCCAGCTTTCCTCATGCTCAGTTCAGAGATCCCTCAGTGTAAACTCCATTCTGTCTATTTTTGCTGCACTTATACCGTGCAGAAAAGAAAATAAATAGTGTTTATAGGAGATCCATTTACTCCTGCACCGATTACTTTTATGTCTCAACCTCACTCCTTTTCCTCAGACTCCAGTTCCCGTATTTTCCTTAAAACCCCAAATAGTCTAGGTAGCCACAGAAGTGATTGTTCCTACCAGTTTCTTTTCATCACTTCTGCAATTGACCAATTGACAACTGATTGATGGTTATCTTTTCACTTCCACAATGAAAGAAATTACCATCACTATAGCTATGTACAGTAAATGCCTCCAGAGTAAATTACATGATTCTAAAATTCTCCGTAGCTCACTTAGTAAAACATCAACACAAAAAAGTTTCTTTTTTGCCTCTCTTCCTGTACTGCAGATTTGGCCTTTCCTGTCAGCTTCAGAAAAGAACTTGACAGCTTCTTTAAAAAGAGGAGTATAAAAGAACTTGAATAAGGGATGGCACAGGGCTGGGCTAAGGCTTCCATTCTCTGCTAGTGGCTATTCTTTGCACTGAAAAAAAAATTAGGCATGTGAGCACAGATAAGCCACATAAGAATACCCCAAAGAATATTCCCAGTGACCTTGAGATTTTGCTGCAATTCCGTATCCATTCTCTGCTGGAACAGCTTCATGAATTCTGAACTTCAGAATGACTAACTTATTTCCAGAACATGCAATTTATTCCTTGTAGGGAGAAAAAAACACTCCCACAACATTAGGAGGGGAAAGTATTTGCTACTACAAAATAAAATAAATTTGTCCTTGGATTTTTGCAGTAATTCAGATGTATTGGTAAGAATTTGGCTCCATTCCCATTGCTGGTTTTAGTGATGTTGAGATGGAAGAGAGATGCAATTCTATCTAAAAACAAACACTCCTCTTAATTTTGTCAGAATTTTTAGCTCCTGAATGGAAATATAGTATAAACTTTTGGCTGTTGTACAATTAAGGGTGGTTTTCAGAGCATTAAATATACCACTGAGAATTATTTATTGGGCTTTGTTCCTTCTTGGAGAGCACTCCAAAATTGAAACTAAAATAGACTCGTTATAGCTCATTATTTAAATAAACACTAAAGGAGAAATGTAACTCTACTTTGCTGTGGCCAAAAGATTTTGTAATAATAGAAAAGCCTGTTTACTTTGCAATAAAAGATACAACTGCTCTCAGATCCTCTCCAGTTCAAGTTACAGCCGTTAAAAGCTTCTATTACTTTCTGCAGGTTGATAATCTCTATGAGTTTTTCATACTTCAGGCCACTATCACTAGCTTTTAACTATAGGCTCTCCTGTGTTTTGTTAGCAAACGTCAGGACTGTGTGGTCTTCAAGTCCTCTTCACTAATTTATTCAGGAAAGGAGTTTTCTTGGAATTTATGTTATGCCACCTTGGAGGGATCCTTCCTGAGAGGTGGGGCTGTGATGGAGGATTCACTCCAGATCTAAATAAGACATACAGAGCAGATTAAATGCTTCCCAAACATTCTTTTCAGTTCTTTTATCCCCTCTGAATCTATCAGCAATATTACTTCTGGATATCTCTATCCTGTACTGGTTTCCAAAGGAGAGGGGCAAACAAGAATCAGAAGAGATTTGATCTGAAATTCCCATACTCCAACAAAAGGCCAAAGCTCAACCAAAAGAAGACTAACCATGGTCTGCAATTACCTACTACTGAAAAGACTTTTGAGAGCAAAGGACCCTTTATTATGAGGGAAAGAAAGGTATAAGAAATTACGGAAGATAATGCATTGCAGTTGTTTTACAGCTCTTAGAGGACTAGCGAGGAAATTCTTGATGAAAAATTCATATTGTTCATTTCTTTCATTATTGTTACTTTTTCAAAGAATTCTATGCCCATGTACCAATATCCAGAGAGAAATAGCTGGTATTAAAATCAGTAAATTACAGAGTTAGTGTACTGCTGTGCTAACTGGATGAAAGGAGGATGGTGGCTATTAATGTACATAAATATGATTTGAAAAGGGACAACAGAGAAGAAAAAGGAAATACATCAGGTTCATCTTTAGTTAACTTAAAATTGCATTTTAAACAATTAACTGCAATTATAATACAAATTTGTGCTGGAAAGAACTGTACCAAAAATCAGCTACAACTGTCTTAAAATGCATTTGTCAGATTAATAATTCTTTCTAGGAAACACTTTTGTCCACACATACATTTGTTCTTCAATATTTCAAGCAGTCATATTTTCCAGCCCAATTATCATTTCAGAGGCTGAAAAAGGCTCTGGTAAGCAATTATAGGACAACCTCTTCTCCCAAATATTTACTTGTAATATTAATTGAGCAATTTAACATATGAGATTAAATGTCAATATTTTGGAACAATAAAATATTCTTGCCTCACAGCAAGAGAATAACTTAATGATGCAAGGAAGGAAAGATGCAACTGATTTTCACCCAAGCAAACTTTAAACTAAAGCCTTCAAAGCTATTACGTGTTGTTATACACGTATTTAAACTCAGCTTTTTCTTAACCTGCATGATGGCTTGAAAATTTAAACAAGAAAAAGCAGAATAGAATTAAGTTTTTACTTTTGCAGGTCTGATTTCCAATTCTTTCTAACAGAAAGACTCATTTCAAGCCATTTTTGCATCACTAGATGTCAAGAGGACAGCTTTCCTGCGATGCATGACATGGGTTACTCACTTGAAGGTGAAAGGGAATTTGAAGAGTAACCTTCAAATCCTATTATGTCATAACTACTTCCCAGGAGAGGCGAAGGAGACGGCAGGGACCACGTGTATAAAACCACCTCTCTTTCTTCATTCTCTTGTCTCTGGGTGCAGGCATTTAAGCATTTGTATAATATAGGATCTCTGCCTTTTTGTTGCCAAGCATTCATAGTAAGTACTCCACAACATAACAAAAGTTTTGAATAGAAGCCAGAAAACCATCTATCACTTTTCTCCCAGGTTGCTTCACTGGGTTTTACGACTGATCTAACCCACATATGTGTTCTATAAAACACTTAATTCCTGTACACCAATGAAAAGGAAAAAAAAAAAAAAAGAAAAAGCTTTTTGGGGCCAAAATTTAGGTTGGGATTCATTTAGACAATTCAAAGGTCTGGTAATTTCCAAGATAGCCATTACTTGTGAAGAGAAATGTTGCAGGAACAGCAAATATTTTAACTGCATCTTTGTGGAGTAGATAAGTTGCAAAATGACTGCTCCCAGAAGGATAGCAGCAGACCAGCTCATGTCAAAAGGATAACTACCCAACAACAGAGCTTTCTATAAAGAAGCTTTGAGAAGCCAAGGCATCACTCTGCAAATACTAAGGATTTTGTTATGAATGTTATTATATCAATCTAAATAAACCTTTTTTCTAACGCTCATCAATATGATTTTTGAATGCTTTATAGACATCAACTCAACCAATATGATAGAGACTAGTGGAAAGGCTCTCAATATAATCTCCTACAAAGCCCTATGAAGTTCAGACAGTTGTCATAGCTCTTATTTTAATGTGAACTAATTTTTAATCACAGTAGAGTACTTGAAAATTAATGTATCCTTAAACTCTCTTCTCTGTGTCACCATCTCCATCAAACCAAGTGTGTTTATTCTGCTCCTTCTCTGTGCTGTGTTTGAGAGTCTGAACAAAGGCAACGTGGAGTGAGAAGTTACCAGTGACAAGAGCCAATAAAGAAGAGATGGAATGCCTTCAGGACTGCAGCTTGTCTGGATGTTTAACCAGCTACTGGGTTTGCTGCTTTCAGGGAAGGCAGCACTCGATATTTAACATGATAGTCCATATTGGGTCTCATGACTTAAAGGTTCTTAAAGACCGACATGGTCTCTGCTACACAGATGACGAAGTCAAGGACCACTTAGACAGCAAGAGGACTCGAGTTCAGTGTGTAATTCCAAGGCATTGCTAGTTAAGATGTTGAGACCTGGGTTAGAGGAGTGGAAAAAAGTATTTGTAACCACCAGGCATTCAGAATTCCTTCTGAACATCAGTTTGGAATGTGCCACTTCCCCCCTCATAGGAGAACAACAGTCTTTGGGACTAACAACCTTAAATTCTTCGGTTTTGAGTGACATTATTATAAAAAACCCACTAGAAACAGCAGAAGGTTGTGAATACTGACACTACTCCTTACAAAGCAGACCACAGAGAACCAAGCACTGAACAGGAACAATCTGAGCACCAAAGCTGACCTGAACACTGGGTGGGTTTGTTCTTCAGAATGATCTATTAAAAAAACCCTGAACAACCAAGAGCAGAACAACATGCTCAGAGCCTCAGAATGTACTTTCTAATGGGGAACAGGACTTCTCTGATGTACCAAAAGAGGAGGAACATAAATGTGTAGAAGCAGAAAACCTGCCCATTTTCCTCTGATCTCTGAAACTCCAGAGCAAGCTCATGTGAGCTTTGACTCTGAAGATGTGCATGTTGAGGAGGAGCACAGCTACAGCAACATAACAAACAAGGCAGAACAATGTAGGGAACCAGAACAACTGAACATTCTGTGAGTGGAATTAAGCCAGGATGCAGAGCAGCAAGGACAAAAGCTGGAGAGTTGGAGGCAACATTCTGCAAAGAGAAGCTGCATGACCATTGTGTACACAGAGAGAAGCTCAGCAACATATGTGACCTGAATACCTGACTGTAACCAGCAGCAAAGACAGAGCTTTCCAAAAAGAACAAGAACAACATCACACAAATTTTGAACTCCTCAAAAAAGAAGGGTTTTGTGGAAGTGCCAAATGCAGAGAAGCCTCAGCCAGTGTAATCACAGAATCACCCTCTGTGAGTCCTGAGTGATTAAAGAACAGAAAGAAGGTCCTCTCTGTGAAAAAACAGATGACTAACAGGACAGTCATTTGCAGCTTTGGAAGAAGAAATAAAAAAATAGTAAGTAATTCTGACGAAATACAAATTATTTGAAAAATCACAGAAGTACAATGATGAGAGGATGGAAAATAAATTGCAACCAATAATTTCACCATATGACACTGTGTGATTCTATTTTTAGCAGTGAGACCCAGTATCAACAAATCCATACTGCAGGCTTTAGGTGGGGGTGTGTTTCTGCTCTAGATAATTAAAATGGCTTGTCTGAAATTAATTGCATAAAAAAGTGATCTGGTTTTACTGACCAACTATGAATCCCATTTCTCTCAATTAGAAGAGTATATGCAATTTAAAACCTAAAATTAGACACTTTAATCCATATTTAAGAACCAAATAAGCAGCATGGGGTCTGTGAAAAGCAAGCTCTTAAACCACTCAGTATAATTTATAAACACATCCACAGGGATGAAGAAGAGAAGTAATATGCTAATATTGTTGAATGTTGAAATGGAGACCAGAGGTCTTATCCAGCACCTCAGGAATCAGGGGCTTTGTCATTCACAAATACATAGACAAGGTGATCTCCTGTGCACTCCTTGCTCTTTGCTTTAGAGTCAAAAAATGGCAAAAGGGTAGCAGAACACAGGGGTCTTCCCTGACTGTGATATTTTGTCAGAACTAGGAACCATTTCCCTAAAAGTTGTCTTGCAGTGACTGAGAATGTGAGGATCTGCACCATGCTCCCAATCCATGGGACAGTTATACACAACCGCACATTCCCTAAAGCAAAATGATAAAAAATGTTTTTGTTGCCTATTTTGAAAATTAAGTTTTATACAGCTTATATCAAGTCAGGTGCAAATAAATAACACCCCAACTGAATGTTAACCCAGTTGTCTGATAGGTGGTAAAAAAGAAAAGGGGATGTGTGCTTTTATAAAAGATAAAAATATCTGTCATAAAACTGCTGTAACCTTTTGTCTCCCAACCACATATATTACTAAATTATTAAATAATCTAATGCACAGTTTCCTTTATACAGCTGAAGCAATTTGCACAGCTTGGTATGCAAAACAAACAAACAAACAAGATCATAATTTGACATTTTCACACGCTTGGCATTGATAGCAAGCTCATTTGGGTTTTTTTTCAGGAGTATTTTGCATTCTTGGAGTACATCAGCAGTGGCTGTAATGTGTGATGTAAGTGTATCATAGAATGTGTTTATTACAGCCATTTCTCTGTAGCTGCTACAAGGGAACCCCTTTGAGGCTAGATAAAAGTTTGCCAAAAATAA
The DNA here is from genome assembly GCA_013400495.1 of Nicator chloris. Lineage (NCBI taxonomy): Eukaryota > Metazoa > Chordata > Aves > Passeriformes > Pycnonotidae > Nicator > Nicator chloris. The sequence goes on from WAAE01002867.1 coordinate 8,014, forward strand.
TATTCAAATATCCTTTTAATCAAAACAAGATAAAGAGGAGATTAGTGCCACCAGTGTCAACACCACCACTTCCAAAACATATGCTCAAATAAAACATGAAAGCTTTAGGGGATTGGTTTTGCAAGCTTCAGTAGCTCACACTTCCCCTCTCTTCCAACTCTATGTATTATTAAAATGCATCAGCTGATGATGTGTGTTAATGACAAGCTCCATCCTCAAAGGGGTCTAATTCATTAAAGGGGATGATCGCACTGTAATTCTCAGAATTGAAAACAAAATATTTATTTAGATTATTAATTATGAATTTTATTTCAATGTAGAAGATGATTCTTTTAATGTCATTTAAAATAAAATAATGAAAAAGTATATCACAAGGAAAAAAACCCACATAAATATCAAGCCAAATTTAATTCCCGACTAAACAGCATGCGGATTTTTCTCAGTAAAGTATCAATTTTCATGATTATCATACCTGATAAAGATTGAATATTTTCTTTAATTCTAAATCTTGCTCATCTTCCTCCCCTCTCTCCCCCTCCCTGGAATAACAATTATAAATTACATATTTTTTCTTTTACTTATAACTTGTTTAACTTTCAGATTTTTGGAGAGAGTGTAGGGAATTCATCTGTAGTCAAAATTATACCCTCCGAATTTCAATTTAAAATATCAAAATTTACATTCTCTCTCTGTTTTGGCAAAATTTCACCAGTACAAAATCTAAGGACTGGATCTAGAAATTTCTAATTAAGAAAACACAGTTTCTTATTTGTTGTGGGAAAGCAAACTGACAAGAATGAGAGACATTAATTCAACTCAGGGCTTGGTGACGCTACTGGGAGCTGATTTATGGAGTGCATCTTTCCTATCATCACCAGAAGAATTTCACAAAAACACCAGTTTGGCCCAAAATATGCATTTGATGGTTATGTGGGATGGATTTGACCACCAAAGGCTGCCAATAAAAATTAAACCAACGCTAAAATACAGAGAGCATTGAGCGTGTAAACATCCTTAAAACTCACAGTTAACTACTTGACCAGGCATGTGTGGTAGTTGAGGATTGTGTCTTTTGCATCCATGAAATCATACATATCACAGGTTTTCTTTGGGAATTCCACCAGGACCTTGGGGAGCCCCTGGGCTGTGTTTAACTGTTTGACACAGCTCGCACGTGGATGCTGCCCACGGCCAGGCAGCGTCCAGGGGCTGCACACAGCATGAGCTTACAGGCAGGGGAAGAAGGTATCATTAGCACAAATCCCCAGCAAAGCAAATGGATTAGTAAAAGAGAGGGATGGAACTAAGCTCAGGGATCTTTTCTAAGCATCTTCCCCGTGACAAAACTGCCATTTCCTTCCAGGTTGTTCTATCCAGTGGAGCCCCTCATTGAGCTGCTGCACTGCACTGAGTCACTGCTCCACATCTGCCACTGTCATTTTTACTGCACAGGTCCACAGTGCAGGTGTTCCATGGGCACTGTGGGCCTGTGGTGGCACTAGGAAAGGCCACAGCTGGGGCTCTGTGCTGCAGGGACACATTTAGGGCCAGTCCCCAGGAACAGGTGGCAACAACACCAAGCTGAAGCTGAGAGCACCAGTCACACCAACTGCTCTGGTGCTCCGGGTGAATGCAATGCTGCAAACAGCTTATGGAAAAACACAGCCATGTGAAAGCAAAACTAGAATATTACACAAATTTAAATACACAGAAGTTCGTGTTTGGCCTACTCTGAAATTCCATGAGAACACAGATTTTGGGCACCCTTATGTAATTTCATCAGATGCTTCCCTTCAGGTGTCTGTGACCTTAGCAGCATTTAGATGAACAGCTCTCTTGTTTGAAATAAAGAGGTGTCCATTGATGGAGTGACTCATGATGGCATTTGATGTAGAAGAAGCTGCACTCTTTATAAATAGCCATTACAGACACCTTACTCCAGAAATTTGGCATGCATTGAAGAGAGAACTGTTTTAAACCATGGGTAGCAAAAATAAAAACTTCAAAGAAGTTTACAGTATTTTCAGAAATCTTTACTGAATTCATACATATTTACTGAATAAGCAGAACACTTTAAGCCACTTTATTCTTCCTGTGACCATTACCAATTTGTTACTAAGGGCTTCCAAGGCAACAGTACAAAATACATAATGCCTGTACTAAATATATTCTGAAATCGTGAAAAAGTTATATTTAACTAATGCAGTACATAGGGAAAAGCACAGTATATGAATACACCTTCTAATTTTCACTGAATTTGCAATAAAAAAAATTAACCAGGTTAGCCATATTACTGTGTGCAGAAGAGATCAGTTCCAATGGCTTTTAGTGGCACAAACAGTGCCATGGGATACAAGACTTTCTTGAAGACTTTGAAATATGATCTTTTCACTGTTTAGTAATCATGCCCATAAAACTTGCTTGTATCAAAGTATGAAACCGATTCTAATGTCGCTTTCCCAGACAGGAATTATCCACCATTAAGGTAATTACCAGGGGAGAACCAAGTTCACATTAAACTCCCTGACATATTATGCCAAGAAAAGTCACTGAAAAACTCTTGTTTACTTATATAGTACTATATACTCTTTTCAAGCTTGTTTTTCATACCACCAGCATTAGTACAAAATACAATTATTAGAAAAAGCTCAAAGCACAAAGCTGCTTTTTGAAGAGCACAATTAAAGTAAACCAGGCACAGCTCCAGAGCTGCAATAGAAGGGCAGAGACAAATGAGAGTTTTAAGGAGGAAGGTGGAAAAGGTACTTCACTGCAAAGCAGGGAAACTGTGAAACTGTGCATCGCTGGCAACAAAATACTTAAACTCATGGTACACATGACAATTTATTTACTATAAAGGTAATGATTTATTGTGCAACACCCCTGAGTTCTAGTTCATCTTCACACAGTTAAATTACAATTTCCTTCCTATGGTGAATACACACAACCCAGTTATTTGTTTGTAGGATAAGATCACATATCTTCAAAACCATAGCAGGTCATTCATTACCAAATGTCTGTGAAAATGCCTCTATAACCTGGTAAATCTGACTAAGCAGCACAAGAGGCTACACTCCACATTATATCAGGCAAACAGACCTGTGTGTACATAAAGACTTAAATAGTTCCCAGATGCTGTGCTCCATGAGTGCTCCCCAGTTGGTATTTACCATACAGAGGATGGTATCTTAAACGTAAACACTAAGTACTGCTTGGGTTTGGGGCTGAGTTAATGGTGATTGTTTGCACAGGATAACCCATCTCATTCTTCCTGTGCGATGTTTCCAACAGAAGATTCAAGGGTCTTTATTTCCCTCTCAAGCACGGAGAAGCCAGATGGAAACCAGGCCAAAAACCTTCACCAGAGGCTTTTGATTTAAACGTGCTACTGATGCATCTCAGAGTTTTGGCATGTATTTATGAACAATACCAAATCCTGACAACTTTTCAGCTCTTTGGTGAGGTTAAGTTAGCAACTTGTCCAGGGAAACTAAATTTTTGCCCTCATGGTGACAGAGAGAAACTAAAAAATACAACTCATTGGACAAGGCAAAAATAAAAGTTTCTGTGAAAACTTTGTTTTGTTATTAAATTTAAATTATAAGTTTTGAGAATCATAAGGAACATTTTCATGTTTGACACCTTGTGCTGTCTTTACCACCAACTTTCATATACACAAGACATGTAAACAGTATGGTTATGCAAGCAGATACCCAGATATTCCACCACACCCCCCTATCCACTGTAAAAGTAAAGCTAGAAAGCAATTGCTTTTACACAAATTTTCCTGAAGAAAGTTATTCACTTGCAAGCAATGCTTTTAATCTAAATACTGATATTATTTTAGAAGAAATCCAGTATTTGTTGTGAAAAAAAGTTTAGAAAATTATTTTCATATCCTAACTGGAGCTCAACAAACTTAACTAGAATTTAGTTTTATAGCCAGTCTTAGTTTCCTTATTGAAAGTGTGTCCCAGTGTGGAAGTGCAAACAAAATATTTGGTTTTCAGTACTTTCCAGAGCTTTCAATTTTAATTACAAAATTCATATAAAATCTTTCCTCAATTACTTTGCAGCAGATGCACAATGAATTTAACTCCCAAAAATGAGTACTTGGCTAAGTAGCATGTCTAAGTAGTGTCTTGGGGGTTTTGAATTTCTATCAGTTATCCATGACCTAAATAATGCCATGCTGGTGTGCACAGTTTGAACAAGAAGAACTGCACAAAAATATGACAGACTTGAGGAACCATGAAACCAATCACTTACTCGTATCTTATTTTATAAAGTTATTTAGTATACAAGATAATGAAAGAAAGGACTTTTCTGTTTAGAATTATACTGTTATTAAGTGGCAAAAGCTACAGTTAAATAATAAGATTTTTCTTCATTTAGTAGAAATATTTAAAAGTGTGCTTGTGTATTTTAATATTAATAAACTTAAATCAATTTCTAAAAGTTATTGTTTTGTTACTCTACTGCAATGTTCATCACCGGTAAAATCATTACAAATCCAATACTAAAATGATGGCTATTACAGTTATACACATCCCTCATACATTTCATGTAACTGTTTCAAAGCACTTTCCAAAAGATAAGTTTAACACAACACTCATTAGAGGAAAGTTTAATTTTAACCATCTCAAAATGAGGCAAAAGTTTGCCCCAGGTTGAACAAGAACAGGGAAGAGAATCTGGCAGTCTTGGCTCTTCGTCTTTTCTTTACATGTAGGAATCTACATTAATTTATTGGGAAATATATTTAAAAAGAAGGTCTGTCCTACAGTGATGATGTTAGCACTAAAAAGTTCAAGAGGTAACATAGACCCCTAAATTTTATGTACCATCTCCAAAACTTCTGTGGTTCCCAAACTAAAGTCATGCCCAACTCAGGATAGTGCAAACTAAAATAGAGATGCAATCCTTTATATCCCTGTGGCCACAAGTAAGAGATTTACCAATGGCAAGAAATATTGCAGCTACTTGGACATGAATTTTCATGTCATATTTATTGTGTTTTCAGAAATCACTACCCGTCAGCACAAGCCATTGAAATTCTTCTGAAGAACATTTCCTTCATGTCAAAAAACAAGAGGGCTTCTATCCCTAGCAATTAAAAATGGAAGTGCATGTCCTGACATGAGTTTTAATTACTGTATGGGGGCAACTGACCTTTTTCCAGACAGCTCAGGGGTGACTGTATGAAGGACTCATTTCCCATGAAACCAGCCTCCAAAGATTTCATCAGACAAAATGATAATGAGCTATTGCAGTTGAAATGAGCTGATTAGTTTTTCCCCCCAGCTGCTGTTCAATTAATGAATCACTTTTTAAAATTTTGAAATGAAGTTCACTAGTCATCTATTTTTATTTTCTTAAATTGAAAAATGATAAATGAATTCAGCCTCTTGGTGACACAAACAAAAATAGTTTGAATTTCAGATCTTGAAGAAGTGTTAGGAATTTGAAAAAAAAAAGGGCAATTTTAAAACAGTGTGAATATTTAGCAGCAAATATTCCTAACGGACTGGTAAAATACAGATGATTGAAGTAGCAGCCAAAAAAGGGATGCAAATGACTCTTAAATGAAAGGTTATAGAGCACTAGAGGTGTTTAATCCAAATAACAAACTGTTGTTGTCAATGAAAGATCTGATACAAACTGATTTAGATAATGCAGAAAAATGAACACACAATTTGACAGCTACCCTGGATTTACAGAATCATGGGATTAAATGCTTTCCACTTATTCAAAGAGGATTAGTCAGGATACATTTATTTATTTAAAGCAGATCTTTTACAGAACTAAAGAGTTTACAAATGATATGGAGTGATGGAAAATAGAAAATCCATATCAGCTTTAGCTTCTATCATTCAGCCACAGATGGGAAACTGCTTACCACCAAATACACAAGATAGTGCATTAGCAAAATAATAATAATATTAATAAATTTGGTGTGGCCTTAAAATATTTAGTCAAGGAAAGAGAACATTAAAACACTTGCACAGGCCATTTGCAGAGAAAGGCAATTAATCATGAACACCCTACTGAAACATTCACAACTAGAGCTGATCCTGGAAAACACAGGTGCAAATCAGGGATAATGCTGGTGGAATTGTACAGCTGCAGTTGGTCTGAGATGGAAGATTCTAACCAGATGATATTGGAAAGCAGGATTCCTGCATGCAAGTCCAAGAACTGCTGAACACTCACTACAGGGCACTGACTAAGTCGCTTCACTTTGCAGTCCCCATTTCTGCTAAGTAGAGAAGATTTGAACCTGAAAAGCACTAAAGTTTTAATTAAATGACTGATAAGTGATTTAGTCTTCTAATAAAAGCTTCCTCTCATGAGCAAAATAATAACAGCAACATTGTTTGAAAGTTTCTGCCTGTGCCAGAATCATGTCAGAACATAATTTTCATCACTGCTGAAGGGTATTTATCAGCTCTGGCAGTGCTTTGTGCTGGCTCTGGCATTTTTTTTCATCACCAAGGTGCTGAAAGTCAAAATCTTATGTTTTGTTTTTTTGGTAAGAAAATCTATGCATTAGAGGCCAAACAAGTGAGAAATGCCTCTAAATATGACAATAAATGGAAAATAAACAGCTCAGTGTAACTGGGTCACCAGAGTGTAGTTTCACAAGTGGAATTTGCATTGTAATTGTCAGTTTCTGAACTCAATATATTTAACATCCTTAATATCATCCCTCTTTTCCTGTGCTTTAAGCACTCCTGCTCCCTCTTCAAAACTAAATCACTTTTCTGGATACCAATTCCAGTTATAAATGTGAACAGGTTGCACAAATGCAGCTCATAACAATATTTGTGTAGCTGGGGAATGTTGCTTTCCTTCAGAACACCCACGATCCATATGCTTCTTTTCCTACCAAACCCCAAGCATGCCAGAAATGTCTAAAGAGTGAAGAAGGGACAAAAGGAAGTAGCTACCACACCTCCTCTCTACCCTTTGCCCATGACTAGCACCAAAGACAATGCCTTGAGGACAAAAATATGAGCTTTTTGAGCTAAAATTAAAAGTGATCAATGTGAGAGCCTTCACTAAATGAACTACACACAGTTTTAGCTGCTGTGATGTACCTGATTTAATTTGCATCACATGAAATGATCCAGATAATGACAGTGACCCCTGTGCCTGTTCATTTCATTTCCCCAAACTGCTGGGCCTATCATTAACCAAGGCAAGATGAGATAACAGACGGCTGTGAATTAATCCTATCTTCAAATATCAAATGCAAAAAAGTGTCTCAATTAAGACAAATTAATTTAGACTCAGCATTCTAGAAATAAGTTGAAATAGATTTTGTGTCCACTTCAGGGTACAATAATGAGTTCATAAATGAACTCACACTTTCTTACTGATGGGGATGCTGATAAAGGAAAAGCTGTAAAACTTCCCAGATGTGTCATTTCAACCATTTTTCTCAGATTTGAAAAAGCAGATGTGGAAGGACCTGTAGATTCATTTAAATATTGACCCTAGCTTTATGACTAGATGTAAACAAACAAGACTTGACAAGGTAGCTGCTGTTTTAGGGAAACAATGACCCCATTATGATCACTCTGAATTCTCTATCACTCAAGCAGACTTGTGAACTCAGTCCAATCCTGAGGATTCCTATTATAAACACTAAATGTTTTTTTTAATGACTCTCTAGGGGACTTGTATATCTATTTATGTCATATATACATACACATGTATAGATTGCTTTCTTGGAATATATGCCAGCTGAAGAGAGAGAAGCAGGGGCATTGAGAGCAACAATAGGAATTCAGGAAGAGTGAAATGGTGAGGAAGCCACCTGCTTTGACACGCTTGTGCCTGAGCCTTATTGTTTCATAGCTGAACTCTTACTGAAACTATGAATTTGAGTCCTTTGAACTGTCTGTGGTAGACAATGCTTCATCGAGGAGCTAAGTGCCTCCAGGTCACCAGCGAAACACCAAACCCTGAAAAGCAGCAGTGAAGCACTTCAAAAAAGAACAGGTAGACACGTACACTCACAAAGCTCCTCTTGTGAAGATGCATCCTATGCCAGCAAACAAATGCTGCTTCTTTTCTTCTCTCTAAAGCTCAGAACACTCACAAAGTGCGAAATATTCTAAATGATACACATCCGAGATGCATGAATCCTACTCACACTCTTCTTGACGAGTAAAAGTGTCATAAGGAATTGTCAGCACTTACGACTAAGTGGTCAAGTACCTTGTTTGGTGAACAGCACTCCCGTTTCTCCTCCAAATATTCCTAAGTGCCACCAATGCTGCAGACATGCTGGCTGCACAGATTGTAGCTAAGAACCCACCCTTTCATTCCAGAGAAATTCAGAATATAGCAAGCCACCATCACCAGTTGAATATAAGGATATCTAATTCTGCCAATGAATTACAAATTTCATAATCTGAAAACTGTACCTTGTGATGCAGTGATGTAACACAGAAACCCTGTTGTCTTTCATTTTCTGGTTAAAGTGCTGCTGTCACTGCAGGCATCATTCCCCCCAGATTTCTCTGAAGACTCTGATTCTCCTGGATATGAGATACTTCTGCCAATTTGAAAGAGGCATAAAAAGACCTCTCAAGGCTCTGTCCATGTCTCCATACTACGTGGAAGCAGTAAAAACAAGACAACTAGAATACTGTATAAAATTCTAGGATGAAGATTGTGACAGACAGAAATGCTCTTCTGCCCCAGTCAAACTACCAGATTTTGCCTGGGATTTTTATTTGTATTGCTTGCAACACAGCTGCTCTTCACTGACTCCATTCTCATCTGTTATTTCATTCTCCTGCTTCCCCTGCTGCAGTTTTATTGACTACATTTGTCTCATCCTGGATTCCCTCTCCTGTTTAAGCCATTCACTATGATTTTACAATTCACTATTTCTCTCTTCTCTTTCTCTTTACCCAGATGATTCAAGTCTCCACACTTTTATTACTGAATTCCTTTGGATGTTACTCAAAGAATTCTGTAATCAGTTATGAGAAAACATTGATTTCAGGATGACTCAATATCAGTGTTCTTATCAATATCGATCTTGTTTAGCACAAGATCAATTTTCCACCTCAAGGGGAAATCAGATCTAAATGTTCACCCAACCATGCAAATACTGTACTTGTTTCATTAGAACTCTCTGGAAGCCTCATCACACTATGGCAATGGATGCTATGAACTTAAATGATAAAAGCAGTTAGAATAAAATAATTAATATTCAAAGAGGATGTGAGTTAACAGTGTAAGAAAGAAACAGTCACCCACAAGCAGATGAGGATCCTCCTCTTTTCCACATGATGCATGTTGGTGTTTTTCCAGATGGATGTTATGTGAGAGCCCAGTGACAGAGCTGTATTTGTTATCAGCAATTATCTGATCACAACTGACACACAAGATTTAGTCTTGAAACTGCAGAACCCACTACACAGCCACAGAAAGCAGCATTAAGTTGGTTAATCAGCTGATTTCTCTCTTCCCGCACCAAAAAGAAATAAAACTGCCTCTTTACATATTCTCTGGTGAAAGTAAAGAAAACCCTCCAAACTTTTTCAAAACGAAGCCATCTTCAAATCTTTAACACAATGGAGCAGCTGCTACTGAGTTTCCTTGATGGGTATATTCTGTCATTAGGGAAATCAGAGGCCCTGCTAAATACCTTTTTTGTTTGGTTGTTTGTCAGCTCAAATACAGATTAGGTTCTCTGACAACCACATTGTTTGTTTGTAAAAATACAGGGAGAAAAACCTTCAGTTGCAACTTGCATTCTGTAGGAGCAGTGGATACGCTCAGAAATATTTTGTTAAACTCATTTACAGTAGGAGATTTTACCATTATTTAAAAAAAAATGTAGAAAAGCCCAACTTAGATGATGCTTTCAGTATTGTTGTGCAAAAATCATATAAATCTACTAAAATACTAAATCTAAAGGAGATATGAAACTTGCAAATTTTACTCAGGAAATACTAAGTTTGCAATTAAAGTGTATTTTGAGTAAAACAATGCTGAGTTCTGAAACTAAGCACAGTATTGAAAAAGATGAGTCAGAGTATGAGCTACTTGACAAAAGAAACTTCAACAAAGAGGAGTTTGTGACAGAAGGGTAAGGGCCCTTTTTTATCTTACCATAGTCTTGGATATAAATCAGAGCTGACCAGAACAATAGTATTTACATGGCAAGCTGTGAAAGCCTAAAGAGAGATTTCTCTACCTTCATCTGGAAACAGCCACATCCAAACACGCCATCTGCCATGGCCTGCCCAAAGCCACTGTGTCCTTGAGTGCTGTGGACATCCACAGGCACCAGCAGCCTGCAATTCACTTGTACCTTGCTCTGGTGATATTCAGTCAGCACAGAGTGGGACGTGTGTGGAGACACATTGTGCATGCTTGCACACAGTCACATTCTAAACTGCTATTTTTAAACTGCAATCCCCAAAATTAACAGGCTTCAGATCATGGAACATATAAATGTTACTGACAGTTATAATACTGGTAGTTATGATAGAAAATATGCAAAATTATCTGAGCAACACTGTTTTAATTAAAATACAAATAAGAACAGATTCTATATAACATCATAAATGCTAAACATGCTCTGAATGAAATGTTGACATTTCTGATGGCAGAACTCTGATAGTGTCTGCAGCTTGTTGAAACTTTTAACAAAACATTAAAATTTGTCTCTGGGGAGACAAGAAGGAGAGAATATCAATTTAATGCTGAAAAAAGGGCCCCCTTATTTACTTAATTTATGTGTTATTCTGTGCCAGCCAGTGATCATAAATATGTGTCTATAGAGTCTGTCCCTCAGCAGGGGAGAGAGAATAACAGTTTTGCCACTACGACTTCTTGTGAAAGAAATATGTGGTTTACAAACTTCATTATAGAAAGCAGTGAAGCATGTTTCAAAACAGGGACTCTGAAGTGGAAAGAAGGCAGGATATGATGTTAGCTAGAAATTTCATAGAACAAGGTTCTGCAGTCAGCAGTTGTGTTTGTCATTTAACATGCAATGGAGAAAATGGAGATAATAGAGAAAAAAAAGGCTGCAAGAAGAACTCAGAACCTCCAAACTGTCAATATCAAAAATATCAAAACATATTGACAGTAGGGAAACACAAGATTGGTTGAAGGTGATGTGGACATCACTGATACAGAAGGAGTGAGAGAATGTGATGGCATCTTGGTTAGAATGGTAAAGGAAGATCCAGAAACAGAAAAAGATGAGAAACCTTCATGACTTGCTCAAATTTGTTGTGAAGTTTCCAACTAAGTGTAGGAATGGTTTCCAAGGCATGTCGTCCTGATTGCACTGATCAGTTTAATTGCAAAGTTTCTTCCAAGTGGAGGCCACCCATCACTCCAACCTCCGCTGTTCCTCTTGGAGGTGAGATCTCCACATTGATTTAAGGTATCACACATGCAACATGTATCCAGGTTTTGGAGCCAAAGAACAAGTGCTTAACCATTTTTGCCACCCAGTTTGTTCTTCAAAATCGACAGTTGCAATCTTATTTTTTAAGATTTGTTTTTTATTTTTAGTTTTTCTGAGCATTACCAGAACTACACGACGAAGAAAACTGCATCTTGAATTTACCCACAGCAGTCACATGGGGATGGCAGCAATGCCAGCATTTCCAGAAGCCTCAGTCTTGACCTAAGAGTAGGATATGGCGCTTATCAGGTCAATATCTGCCCTGTTTGTGAATTTCAGCAGGACTCCACAGAAGTGGCCATTTTGAGGGTGATTCCAGGTGCAAACATCTGTCTGGTTCACACTAATAGAGTGCATTTCATAACGAGCAAGGAATAATATTTTGGCAGTCAGGACAATAAGGTACAAAGCGAGAAGAAAAAGTTTTTAGGAGATCTGTTCTTCCAATTTGATTTAGGAGACAATAAATGTGTTGTGCAGAGTCTGACCAAATACGAACCAGGTAATCCATCTGCACTCCTTACATTACTATTGCTTGAAGAATTACTTTCAGTAAAAATGTTGAAAAGCAGCTAAAGATGTCAAAAACATTTACAGGCTAAACAGATCCCAGCTCAGATAACTCCATTTCAAGTAATCTAAATTCATCCCCATTATCACTTAAGTGAGCATTACGGCTGTTAGCAAACCCTACACAAATATTCAGATTTTTGTTTTTCCTGTCATGCTGAAGGTTATCTCCCTAGTTGCTCGGAAAAATCAGGTGACAACCATTTCCCATGATGCTTTAAGGGCTGTCAAAATGTCCATCAAACTGTCACCTGACCAATCGTTCCCATGGTTCTTTTAGACTCCTCGTATGATAAATTGAAAGGCACTATTATCTGCCTGTTGTGAAGAGGAACTGCTTAGGCTTTGATAAGATATCACTAGTCCCAGGTGAGAGGAGGCTGACAGCACATCAAGACAAGAAAACACATGGAAACAGTGAACACAGGAGCAAAAGGTTTACAAACATCTGTTGTCATTATTTATTACCCCTTTCCTTGGTTTTAGCTCTATCCTTGTTCTATGTCTGTTTAAAAAGAGACTTTCCTTTTTCCCAGCCAGTCTTAACTGCTGCTATTTTTAAATCAGTTATTTGTATAATGAGAAATATTTAAAATATGAAAGATGTCTTTAATAAAAGGTTGCACTAGCTACCTTTTCTGACACATGTTGCTTTTACCATCATTATATTTGAAGTTTTATATGATTCTCATGGTGCAATTATGTCATAAGAAAATTAGAAACTCTGTAAGATATGAAGACATTTTAAGCTCCACATTTTTTCATTGATACTTTGAGACCAATTCACAGTTTCTTTGCTGATATATCAGATCTGTCCTTGTACAAGTATCCAAAGTTAGCTGAAGATACCTCAGAACCCAAACAATATGTTGTTATTTATTGTGGGCTGTCAATAAAAAGAAGCTGGTTGCTAACATCACCACCTTGTGTACAAATATTTGTTTGCATGCAATTTTAAATGACTTTAGGCAGTGCTACAATTTCATTAGACAGCATTGCAAAACCTCCATTACACAAAAGAGCATTGAAATAATTTTATCATTAAAAATATATTTGAGTCCTTCAGGTTTGTTTGACTACAATCTTATGTTCATCTGAGTTAAGATTGACAGTGATCCTCTACACCGTGTGGATAAACCCCGTTCACTGGAGTAAGCAGTCAAAAATCCACAAACCAGGATTTTAGTGGTGGCAAATATACCTCCAAAACTACTAATAAAGGTAAGGTTCATAATTAAAGTACATTCAGCTAATCTCTAAGACCTCTTTTCTAATTAAAACTCTACTGAGAAATAATGGATTATTACATTTTGAGGCACTTTCAACTTCCTCATGTTTTGAATATACACCTGATTTTAGAAGTGAAAGCTCAGTTCATCCTTGGCTACAAAGCACCCTGATCAATAAACATGATAAGATGCTCCCTTCATGAGCCAGGTGAAAAAGGTACAGATACAGGAACCACTGAACTCCATAATACCAAGCTGATTTAGACAGGATGACTTCTTTTATCCCTTTTCATGCAGAAAATCAGTTAGTGTCAAGTGTGGGAGCCAGAGAAGAAAAACAAGAATGAAATAACAGGGCATTTTCCCACTCTCAAATGAAAAATTCTACTGAGCTAAAATATTCTCTCAGTTATTGCTGACCTGCTGGCTCACACAGCGGCGCTCTCTGGGCACTTCTCAATAAGAAAAGCACACGGTCCCTTTCTCCAGGTCATTATAATGGAAAGATGTGGGAATATTGAAAGGAAAGAGACGGTATACTCTGAGTGGTTGAGGTGGTGGCTGACTATTTGGATAATCATGTTACATTAAACCCTTCTGTTTTCTCTAATCTTTGAAGGAAGAAGCACCAGTGCAGAGGAGGAAGGGATTTTTCACGTGGTAGCAGGAAAACAACATTACATGGAGAGACTGGGGAGAAGAAACTGCACTCTGCGTATGAGAAGCTGATAACTGGGTTGTAGAGGGAAAGCTGGATTTGATTGAGCAACAGCAGATAAAAAGGGCAGGGCACAGTCACACAGGGCTCAGCACATGGACAGAAGGCTTCAGGGTGGTATAGGACAGAGCTGTGGAGGGTTTAAAGACAGGCACAACAGCTGGACGATCTCAAAAGTGGATTTGCACAGCCAGGTAAGACTTCAGGTTAAGTGCTGACGTGTCTAGGAAGCTCCACTGAGGAAAAAGCTAAGAATGAACATACTGCTCACTACAGTATTTTGGTCAATAAATATTTGGTTATTTATGTTCAATAATGCATTTAGCATTGATCCTGCAGTAACAGAACTCCCTGACAGAAGCAGAAAGTCTTCTGCAAACAGAACATTTTAAATTGCTTAGATAATGTCAAAGTCAGCCTTAAGCTGTGGAACCATAAAATACTCTGGCCACTGGGGTTCTAGATTGTTCTCCACTGACCATTTGGGGTGTGAAGAAAGAAAGCAAACATATCGAAGCCACAATTCTACAGCTTTACATTAATAAATTAATTATGCTTACAGGAAGAATTATTAAAGGAGATCAGTGCACAGTTCTTTGTTAATAGTTTGGTTATACTTTACTCACAGCTTGTTGCATTTACCTCCTGATGGGGAATTTTGACTGCCCAGACCAAATGAAGAACAGGACTGTGAAAAAGCATCTGATCCTGAGCAGCTCCATACTTGCTGGCTCATCCACTCTGACAGAGTCCCAGTACACCAGGCTTACACCTACTTAAATATGCAGCCCTTTGCAGTGCCCAAGACATACTTAACAAGGCATGAAAAAACATTATCAAATGTCTCTTCTATATTTTATCCTCACTTTAGAAGTTCTTTTAACAAATATAGGAAGTGTTACCAATATGATTGAAAATGGAACTGATTTGCTCTTCTAATGACAATAACTGCACTTGCCAACACTCTTGACAAAGCACAGGTTACTGCCTGGGAGCTGCCAGAATAAAAAAAGGGAGTTAAAATAGGAGAGAAATGAGCACAGAGAGGTAGAAGGGCAAGGGCTGTAATGATTGAGGAAAGGTTGTCTCAGGTCAGTCTGAGAGACAGGAAGTGGCATAGGAGAGAGTAACAGATTACTCTGTTAACAGATTACTCTCAACAGCAGAAGTTGAGTCTTCAGTTATAAGAAAATTTCATGGAACACTTTCCTCAAAGTTAAACCTAAGAAATTTAGGTGCAGTCACACAGGAATACCCAAAGAACTACATGTCACCAGGAGTTTCCCTGACCTCTGGGTCATTCAGCTTTGATGAAGGAAGAGGCTGCTCGGTGGTGGAAAGGCAGAGCTCTCATTGCATTGGATATACCGTGGCCATCACATGTACCAAGATAGCAGACCTGGAGCACCCCTCCGTTTGGGGTCCTGTTTCAACGTTGTGTGGCCTAAGACAGCAGAATCTCCTCTTTGGAAGAAAGAGCCCTGCAGCTTCCTGCAGCCCAGAGTCCCTCCATGGAGCACCCACCTGAGCCAGGAGGAGACCAACCCTCTCTGTCAGAGGTGATTTGTCAGGGGCTCCAGAGGACAAGGCATAGCTTTAACCAAGGGCCCAGAGAGCAAACACTGTATCAGTGGGTAACCCAGGGTACAAACCCACAGGACATTAGCTGGGCTTCAGTCATTACAAACCCTTTCATTTTTCTTTTGCAGTAAATGCAAGGCAGATTATTTTTGTCTCCTTAGACAGAAGACTACCTTAACTGACCTCATATTCATCCCAGATTGTAAAGCCTATGAAGTGGTCAGACATCTCAAAACAGCTGGCACACCCTGATTTTGCATCTCCAGTACTTTTTCCAATACCCCATCAAGTGTAAACATTTTTACTTTGACAGATCCCTCTGGGTTTACAAAACCTTCTGGACTTCTGCAAGACCCTGTGTACAGATAGGATGTGAAAAGAGAGTGTAGTAAGAGTGTCAGCCTTATCATGGAGGTAGGCCAAAAATCTTGCAAGAGAGATGGCAATATCACTGAAAATATACGAGAATAAGAACTGCCATCCTAAGTAACCTAAACCCCTCAATGTTACTACTTTTGAAAGGCTCTCTCCTTTTGGACCTTGGCCCTGCCTATGTGTACAAGTAAGTGAATGGAGGCAAATGTAATAGGACTACTCATGCATAAAGCTGGTCACATGCATTAACGGTGGCAGGAACAAGGACCTTCTTTTCATACTTACACTAGAGGATAGTAAAAGAAATGCTGCTCAAAGAAATCCATCAACTAATTCAAACTCTAAGCTAGCTACTTCAGAACCTCGTACAATGGCCACACTCAATGGGTCCATTGAAGACCTGGAGACGAAGTAAAAACAGGTTTCTTTTTGAAGAACATTACGGGATCAATATAGTGCTGTGGATATTAGGAAAAGTCACTTTAATAAAAAGGAAATTGCACATAATGTAACAAAACAATTGCTATTCGGAAGGCCCTGAAGAAATGGAACAATGTAATATGATATTTCTTAACTTCATTTCCCATCCATTGCAGAAATCATAACAATAAAGTTTTCTACATAAGCAACTTCATGAGCTGAAAGAAGAGAATGTATAATTCCTTTCCTTGGACTAAGCCAAAAGAAATGAAGAAAAAAATTGATTCTTCTCTGTTAGCCTCCTGTGTAAAATTTTTCTCCTTATCATCTCATCTAGTCATATCTTTCTGCAGTTTGAATTACCCTCTTTTCCTCAATCTGGTAAGGCAGTGAAAGGATGTTTGTTCTGCTAATTAACTTTATTACCCTGATAACTCCCTGCAGCCTTTGACGAAAACAATTACCGTTCCTCCTTTTTTTTTTTTCCCCACTGGCAAAAAAAAAAAAAAAAAAGAAGGCAAAAAAAAGAAGAAGAAAAAAAAAAAGACGACTATTAATTAGAAACGAGGCCCCGGTCCCTGCCATGTTAGCCTGCCACGTTCTCAGACCCTCGAGCGGGATAGCATTACATTGTCAGTAGTAATTTAGCTCTCATCTGTCTCTGCTAATTATTGTCACATTCATCAAATTCATCAACAAAAGTGCTCTCAGAAGGATTGCATATTTGCAGTTAATACAGCATAAACTGGTATTACCCATCACCACATTTGTGATGATGAGAGGGACACAACTTATTCATCCCTAATTAGAGCAAGCTGGGTAATTAATTATACATTCCGCCTTATTACTTCTGAGTTCCCAGATATTGTTTGTCTAAAAAGGGGGAGAGAGAGGAAGAGAGAGAAGCCTGAAAATTAAAAAAAAAAAAGAAAAAAAAAAAAAAAAGAAGGGGGGAGAGAGAGAGGAGAGAGAGAGAGAAATGTGTGATGTGTTTTGTCACATGTGCTATGCCATAATTCCCACCTGACAAACTAGCTGAATCAGTAGAAAATTGCAAGTTGTCAGCAGCAGAATAAACTGCTGTAATAGCTGATTAATGATCAACACCTGTGACAGGTGCTACACGGGACTGTAAACTTGGTGTGATTAACAGTCACCGGACGAATAAATATTAGTGACAGTCAGTGGAGAGCGATTTTGTGTGTTTTAACAAATCTCCCACATTACAGTTATTGATATTTCCAGTGTAGGCACTTTCCTTTTGGTAATTATCTGACAACACTGGAAGTATGTTTTAATCCAGTATGTTTGTTTCTCTTCTCTTTATTTCAGAGTTCAAAATGATGTTTTGACAAGACGACCTTGCAGAGTTCACAACTGCGGACAAATTTAGAATAGTCACAAATTGAAACTTTGTTCCATGTCCAGCTCAGGGCAACACTCTTCAATATTCTTTCAAGGAACTCAAATATACCCATATATAAGCCTACAGAGATAAAAACATAAATATTGTATAATTATATACATTTTTGGAGGTACATTTTCAAAGCCTGTAATTCTAAGAGTCAACTCAGTTTTGTTTCTTATGTCAGTGCTTATGACATACACATGACTGCTGCAGGAAATCAGTATTTCTTTTATTTTACCATCAAAGATGCATTAATTTCTTCTGAAGGACAATTTCATTCTCATTAATTTAGACTTAGAAATTCCTGTTACAATGGGGCATGAAAGTTATCTGTTCATGTGATTGCTCTGTGCTCAGCACAGTAGTATTTAATCAATTCCTAGATACAACTAGAGCTATATCAGGATACTCTTCGGATAGCATAAACCACATTTTTCATCTTTGTGCATGGTTACAGATATGCTGATTAAGTAAAATATATATTCTTGTGCAAAAAGACATGTCTTAGAAAGTGAGAAGACATGAACACAGACTCAGAGAAGCCAATAACTGCAGATTTTGCCAGCAATCCAATGTCATTCTCAAATTCTAAACATGATATAACAACACTGTCTTCCTCTACCAAGCCTTTACTGGGCCAAAAAAAAAAAAAAAGAAAAAAAATCACAAGTCACGATTTCAGTTTTGCCCGTGCATTAGAAAGAAACTAACTGTTGGTCAGATACATCTAATACATCACTCTGTCCAAGTGATAGCTCAGCTATGTTACATACTTGGTCTGTTAGAAAAAGAAAGCTCAGCATTTTCCTCAGAACAACTTTTTGTTATAGCCAGATTTAATTAAATAAATGTCATTAAATATATCCTACCTGCCAAGGTTTACCTGCACATTAGGAGACATGGAAAGGAGGAAAAGGCAAAGAAATTATTGCTTATATGTTTTCCTGAAGAGAAATAATACATATCCTTTCCTAGAGCACAAAATATTCCAGTCATTTGAACCTTTAATGGAAAACCCTGGACACATGGAACTGGGCTGTTGCTTCTCCTCCCAGATTCCCAGTCCTGCATCCGTAACAACCAACTGGACCTTTTCTTTCCATTCCATGTTTTCTAACAGCAGAAAAGAAAGCTTTCATTCCTTGGTCTAATTGATTACCAACCTGCTTTTAGGCATGAACTGTTACACAAACTCTTCTTTCAGATGCAGACAACTGTGGGGGAGGGCTTCATAAAAGGGTGGCGTTTAGGTCACCTGAGAACCTCCCTGTCTGAAACAACTCCCCGTGAACTTCCCTGTCATTCTTTTACAGCTGAAATAAGGCCAGCGGAGGATCTTTGAGATAAAAGAACATGAGTACTATTTCCACAAGCCCCAAACAACTGAATAATAGTTTAAATGCCTCTAATATTTGTCCTTTAAATAATGAAAAGAAGGTGGAAATAACATCCAGTCTGCTCTTACGGAAAATATTATTTCTATTTTTTACCAGCGTGTGTCCTTCAATTCCTCATTTCCATTTATTCCTGCACCAGAAATATAAAAGTCCCAAGCAACCCATTTACAAAAAAAAAAAAAANCCAAAAAAAAAAAAAAAAAAAAAAAAAAAAAAAAGCAGCAGAGAGATAAAAATACATTTTTGTGGATAATAATTTGCTAGGTATAATACTTTTGTTTTCTGATTAATCTCCAGTATAGCAACCTGAAACACAGAAGCAATAGCTTGAAAGCCTTATGCAAAACATATGTAAATCTGTTATGCTTTAGAACAGATACATCTGAATAGGCAGCAGTGCCATGAGCCAACAGCCTCAGAAGGAGGCCAAGCCCACATCCAGATGCCACCGATAGAGAGCCACTGTGTGGCATCAATGCTCCCAGCTGCCAGGCTCACCAGGCTTTTATTACAACATTTGACTGCATGAGACCACGCAAAGCTCTCTACTGATAAATCACAATAACACACAGAAACAATTCCAGTGAGTATTAAAAAATCTATCAATAAAAAAAAAAATCTCAAAAATTTTCCTACAAGCATTCGCTATCTGGAAGTTTTGCATGATCACTTTATTAACCCAAAGAGAGCAAATAAGAGTCTCAAAAATAATGCTGCATTTAACAAGAACTTTTTAAGGTGATTTTGCATCTTTCAGTGCTATATTTTATGAAATTGAATCCATTACCTGTTCCATATACAGAGACATAAGGTTAGTCTTTAAAATGAAGGGTGGACATAAAACTCAAGTGAAGAGATCAATTTGCTGTGCTTTGGAACAATTTGCATTTTGAAAAATATATTTAGAAAAAAGAAAGAAGAATGGAAACTATCAAAAGACAAAGGCATAGCAAATTAATCAGGCCTCAGGAGAAAAGAAATCACTCGTTCCCCTGTAAATTATAAACCTTGTTATTTCTCTTCACTTAATATGTTGCAAATCTGATTAAGCAAGTAATTCTCATCCATTCTTTAAAGTAGAACAAGTAAAAAAAACCAAAAAAAAAACCTAAGCAAGTTGCACCAGGAGAGCAGCCATTATGAACTATCTGACTCAATTTAAGTAAAATGAATTTGGGAATACAATTCAATATCACTGTCACTCTTACTGTTCAGGCTATGAATCAATCATAAATAGGCTTCAAGACAAATATCCCTTTGTTTAACAATAGTTCACCAAAATTTTTAGAGTAGGAACTTTCATAAGAGAATTTTAGATTATTCACTGACCCATAGAACATTCATTATCAAATTTCATGTGGAAAGGAATGTATGTCTGAAGGAAAAAATACTGAATTCAAAAGTAAATCCTTCATCTTCTAAATCACACAAGCGCAACAAAGAATTACCCCCCAAAATTACAGAAGATCTTTACCCAGATCCACAGTATTTGCAAAGTTCTCCTTTCATTCATTCCCAAATGTGAAGAAAAACATTTGTCAGAGAATGCTGGTGTCACAAAGCTTAGAAATCAATTAGAAATATTGCTTGTTTTCCAGCACAACAGAGCAAGGACAACCAGCATAAAATCAGAACAGTATGAACAAGCATAACTCTCATTCTCTTTTGTTCATGTTGCTGCCCTTACCACTTCAAAAAAGAAATAAAAATTAATGATTGTTGAACTGTATTCTGGGACATCTTGGCTTTTTGTGCTTCATCCTACACTGTTAACTATGTAATTTCACCAGCATCTCAGCATCACAGCCACACAAGCCTTCCAAGATATTAACTTGATTTCTTTGTACAACTCCTTTTCAGAAGTCATTTGCAAAGCATCTGCATCCTCTAAAGGAAGAAAAAAATACGCAATTCACCTGATGAAGATAGAAAATTGTAATTACAGACCATCCAACAATTTTGATAATTTCAGCAAGACAGCTTGCTGAAAACTATGTCTTTTAGCTTAGAAAATCACACAGAGCTGCTCTATAGTGGTGTCTGTGGTGCAGAACTGCACAGGGAAGAATCGGGAAGAAAACCCAGCATTTTTGGTACAGGATCCTCTGTTTGTAAGACTTTACTGATGCTCCTTATGGGCTGAAACCTCTGTGGGTGGGATCCCACTGGTCCCCTTCATTATTGGCAGCAACCTTTCAAGTCCACGTGCCCAGTGAAGTTCATACCTTT
>WAAE01002868.1:929-37803 GCA_013400495.1 Nicator chloris
CCACTTTCCATCCTTATTCTCAGTAATTTTTTATTTTAGATATTTAACAAAAAAACAACACTTCTTTCAGGTTCTGCTTGGTTTTCTAAAATTAAAATAAAGATTGCTCAGAAGTCTCATATGCTTAAACACACACCTATTCACTTGTTTCAGATAGAGACAAAATACTTAGCAGAGAAGTAATCTACTTTTTCCTCTGCCCCCCATTGAAAAAAAAAAAAGCAAAAAGGTCAGTAAGGCATAGGCGAACATAAAAGAATACAAAATTCTAGCTGTCTAGATCAGCAGAATGTAGGCAGTAAAACTGAAAGAAATCTCATTAGCATGGCATAACAGTCAATTATAGTAAGCAAGATTTAATGTTAAGTACTGCAGCCTGATTAATCAGCAGATATTCCTATCAGTGAAAATGGTGCTCTACAAGTTCCAAGTTTAAGTTCACTGCACCACATTAAGCAAAAGGTGGGACAGGTACGAAGGGAGACAGATTCATCTTTTGTGTAATTGAGCTGACTCCAAAAGCAGACTCCTTTCATTCTTGAAAAGGCTCTGACTTGATATCAAATCCATGGACACTCAGAGGGATTCTCCTGATCACCATTTCCCAGTAGGATATTGAAGCGGTTTTGCTTCTTTAAAGTGTTGTTCCAATATATTTCTAAATGTATAAAAATTGACAAAATGAAAAAGACAAAACATTTTGGGTTAGGTTCACATCTGAAGAGTCACACCTCAGAGCAAAAAGAAAGTATGTGGTGGGCTTGAAGCTCAGATTATCATCACATCTGGAAAAGGTGCAGTATTTGGGGGATTGTTGTCAGGAATGCTTGGCCTTGCTGTGCTCAGCAAAACTGAGCTTCCCATTACATAAGTTTAAAAAAACTACCCCAAACCAGAAACCCAAAGCTTTTACCTAAACATCTTACTCACATGGAATCTCCCAAATCTCTTCTGCAGCTTAAAAGACTCATAATATGAATCTTTCAAAGTTTTGCCTACTCTTACGCTGAACTGCTACAGAATGAAGGACCATTTTACCACTATTCCACTGAATCGACTGCCCTGACATCCTGAAATCCCTTCTGATCTAAATTATCCTCTGATGCTAAGTAGCATTGATATATTCAAAATTGAATTTTGGTAAACTGGAAAACAATTTTGGGAAAAGTTGTCTAACTCAAATTCAAGATCCCTAAAAAACTAAACTTTGAAAAAAATGACATGAAAATTTGAGAACAAAGCTACAATTTATTTTGATAGTGAGTAAATTCTGAGCAATCACATGGGACTTTTTTTCTATTTCACTGCTCTGAAACAGGTCAAAGTGTGACAAAAACTTTTCAAGCAAGGATAATGTTTACTCCATAGTGTGGGCTTCCTTTCTTTTCTTTGCATCTGGCATGAGGAAGAGGAAACAACTCTCAAACAACACTTGACTCTCTAAAAAATGCTCTCTCTTTCTGAAAACAGTTTTTTCAGTATAGCTGCACTTTCAAAGGTTTCCTGCATTTTCGTAGTTTGCATACATTGTGAATCCATGCATATCTGACAGCTGGTTAAGAGAACTAGAAAATCAAGTACATTTTGCCATTTCTTACAGACATTTTACATGGGTTGATCAGACCAAGACTGTGTGAAACAAGAATTACTTCGAGGCAGAAATACAGCAATGGTGGTCAAAGTCACAGTTGCAGCTTCAGTTTGTTCTGCACTTCCCTTGTAAGTGGATTCCACATTTCCCCATGTCATTGAATTTCAAAAATACACCCTTGCACAGATTTTTCTGGGTTAGTTTTCGTTTTCTTGTTTGTTTATATTTTGGGTTTGTTTGTGGTGTTTTTTGGTTGTATTTTGTGTTTGTTTGTGGGTTTTTTTGCCTGTTTTACCCTCTCAGGGTAATAAACCACAGAATTTCTAAAAGACACATTTGCTCCTATATCAGCTTGATAGGCTGTTAAAAAATCCAGACACCTTCTGTTCTACTGTCTGAGAGTGATAGGCTTAGAAAGTTTGAGGCATCTGGACTTTACTCACATACCTATTGCAGTCCATTGCTTGAAAATCAAGGCAAAAATAACAAAGTTTGAGACTATTTCTCAGTTTGATAAATCAAATCCTAGCTTCACTGTTGAGCTAGAATTTTTCTTCTAATTGACACATGAAAGACAGTGTTGGACCATTTTCTTTCTTTGTTACCCATCACATAGAGTTTCCTCAGAAAGGTTCTCATTTGCAGATTGTTTATCCAATAAAGCATGATGACTCCTTCAGAGATTAAAGTCTAATCTTCAATAAAACTGATCACCTCTTATGAAAATTAATAGGTCTGTGCTTTCCTTCCTATCTAATCCTCACTCTTACTGCTGTCATGGAGGTAATACATAGAAATAAGTGATGATGCTGAAAGAATTTTCAGTTCATTCAACTTCTGATCTCCTGAGATTGCAGAGCACAAAGAAAGATTTTGTAAGACATCTGAAACATATATTTTTTTTCTTCAATATCTTTGAAAGATACTGTAGTGATATGCTGTGGTACAGGACTATCTAGTGAGCTTTCTTGATAGCTCTGAACATATTTGACTACACAGATGTCTCCTGTAATATCATGGAGCAATGGTATTACAGAAATGATGACTATAACTTTTACTACCTACCTGGGGAGATTGCCCTGCAGAGAGACAACGTTCAGTGGTCTAGGTCACAGGAGAAGAGACATCGTCCTGTAGCTGCACCCCAAGACAAAATAAACTGCTTCTTAATTTCAACTGGCCATGGGTCGGTATTTTGGGAGCAGAACAAGCAGGGCTGCAGTCTCAATAACAGAAATGAGTTACAAAGACCCAGCTCTGCTTCTTAGGAAGGCCAGTGAAGGAAGTGTAGCTCTGCTAACACATCAGCAAAGGCAGTGGAGTTAGATTGCTGCTAGTTAAAGTCACAATACTGTATCTGTTGTACAGTTCCAGTGGCAATGACAGATACGAAAGATGCCTTATACTTATCAATGTTTTACCTGAAGTCTTTTTACTGTGGATACCTCCACTGAGAAATAAACTCAGGAAAAAGATTTGGCAAACACTGTAAGCACTGACAAACCTCTGAGCATGCAGCACAGTTAGCAATACCACTATTAGGGAGGACCAATAATCATGTACCACATTCTACAAACTTGTAACAAATATGACATTATCCACCACAAAAATCTTCTCCTCTTAGATGTAAGGTTTAGACAAACAACACCATAAATAAACACTATAGCCACTTCTTAAATAGAAACTAGAACAGCACAGGACAGTGCAACTATCTAGGCTAACATAAGGTCAAGGTCATGTCCTGCCAGGAAAAAAAAAGAAACAATAAAAAGAGAAAAGCTGTTATTTTGCTTTACTGGAATGGGCTAGTGGATAAAATACTGGGCGTTTGGTTTGCATTTTCAGTTCTTTCCCAAACTTCTACAACATCAGCACAGTTGTTTAGCCTTTGTAGTCTCCACATGTTACTATTTTCCTATTTAGATGTCTAGCTTCATCATAGATGGTTGAGTTGCAACATCTGTTTGTGTCCCCTTTAAAAGACAGCAGAGAAGCATGCAGAACAGAACGCCCATTTTGCTCCATGCCATGAACATATCTATTTACCTGACTGTGACACAGGTCTATAATCACAGCATCCCATGCCAGCAAACATGGCCGTATTTTAGAAAAGCTTAACCAGAAGCCCACAGGACACTTCTCATACTTCAGTGTCTTTGTGCTAAGTAAGTCAGGTAAATATCCCTGCTAATTAATGGAAGACCAATCCATACTTAGAATCCATGCTGAAAGGTACTGGAGAAATGGCTGGTCTTTGCTATGAACACATGGCTTTCTTCACCTACAGTAGAAGTTGTTTCTGCACATTTTCTTTCCACTCTCAGGTCTCAGTTTATCCCTAGCTCCTCTTTGCAGCCTGGCAGCTTCCATAGTTCGGCATAACCAGAGAGCACAGAATAAGCATAAAACTGGCTCGAAGTCTAAACTCCATTTCCAAGTGCATCCTCTGGCACTTTTCTGAACAAGCCTTTTCTTTTGTCTCCACCTTTTTCTCCCTCTCTCCAGCTCGGTTACAGGCTTACCCTGCTTTCATGTAGATGTACAGACACTGATTTGGGTAGCCATCAGGTATTGGTAAAATATAGCTGCATTTTCTATCATCTTGCAGTACCTTCAAAATCACAACAAAATCACAAATGTCAACAACAGGGTTAAAAATAATAAAATAGCAGCAGAACATATTTTTCCCCTAACTTAGCATTTTTCACTCTTTCCTGAGCTTCTTTGTGACCAAGGGCTGAGAAAAGTACCATTAGGCCATTTTAGGTTTTCCAGATAACTTTCTGTACCACCTCCACTGCTTGTGCTGTTATTCAGCAGCTTCTGCAGATCTCAGTTTCAGTAGGATTTGCAAGTCAATCCTCTATCTGTAAATCCCAGATGGCTCAGTGATTTTTAGCGCAGCTATTGATCTCTTCATTCACAGATACCGGCTTCTGGGCAAACACACCCAGCTGCTCTCACCAACCCCACCTGACTGCCACCGGCAGAAAAGAGAACTTTGTGAACTCAGACACTACCTGCTAATAATACTGCCACTTTGAGCAATAAAATTAGGCAGGGATAAGCCTGCACGTTTGCCTACCTGATTACAAGGCTGCTGCCAGGCTCCCTCCCTTGCTCTGCAACAGCTGTGCTTTTGGCAGCTGAGCAACAGCCTTTCTAAGTGTCATGCTCTGAAAACGCACACGCTCTACACACACCCATCCAGCCTTGCCGTGCCAGACAGCCCCTTCTCCACTGTCAGCCAGCCGAAAAACAAGTTGCAATTCAATGACCAGCTCCCACATGAAAGGAAGATACAGAGGTCGGAACAATCAATGCAATTAAGCATTCTGAAAAGAGCGCAAGGCTTTTTGTAAAATGGGAACAATTGAGTTTTATCTGCCCTTTCCCCTCCTCTCATATATTACCTACAAATCAAGAAGGTCTTCAGCAGATCGCTGCATATTTGGTGCCAACTACTCTGTCTTTCTCATTCTATACACCACTGCAGAACAGCCAGAATGCATTTGGGCTCCCTGGTGGTGCAGAAGGCAACTGTTCCCTACCTCCACGAGGTAGGGAATCATGCCTCCTCACTGAAACCTCTGAGGAAGGTGACAAGGAAACAAGCCAAAGGTCTAGCTAGCCTTCCCTCCCCACCCATGCTCCTCCCTGCAGATCACCAAGCTTGCTACCACAAATCAAGCCTCCACACAGCTGTGGCACCAGTAGGAGATTTCAGGCAAAGTGGCATGGTATTTTATACTACTGTGACTCGTTCTCATTTTGAATGCTGTTTGCTGAGCTTTGTTACATGCAGTTTTGTCTCCTTCTGCAGGGAATTACTCAGCCAGGCAGTCACATGGCTGCAGCAGCATAATTAGAGGATTCAAAGTGTGCTAAGCTCATCTGGAAATCATATGAGGTCGGGAGAGAAACAAACTCAGATGATGACAAGGAACTACTATCTCTATGAAAGTAGCAGTTTGTAACTTCCCCAGTGTACACTCTCCCAGGGCTGGCTGTCACAGAAAAACTCTGAGTGAGAGTAATGTAAACCCCACCTAAGTTTGAGAGGAACCCATCAGTATATGGAGTTCAAAATAAGCAGGCAAACAGGCTGCAACATGCCCTCAAGAAGGAAATGTGTACAGAGAAGAGGAAGGTATATGTGGACACAAGTGTATCACATTTGGGGGGCCAACAGTTTCAATAGTAACAGAATAGTGGAAAATACTAAATTTAAATTCAGGTCTAGCACAAGTCTTCTCCAAGGGTCAAAGGAGATAATTTCAGAGTTTCATAAAGTTTAAAGGAATCTGATACAAATATTTGTATATGAGATTTTAGGTTAGACCAGCTCCATCATAATGTTTGGGAAACTATCATGCAGGACACAAGAAAATTAGAATGATGTTGTCTATAAATGTAAGTGAAGCACAGAGAGCTATCAGACTTTGTCATAATGCGATCAACAATGGAATTTGCACTTGATTTAAAACTTAGCCCAAGATGGTTCTTTGTCTGCTCTGACTAAGCTTAAGGAGCATTTAATTCATTGCTGTGTTGCATATGAGTGGTGCATAATGAGAGACTCTGCAGCTAATGGCTTGAATGTCCCCTCTGCATGGCCAGGCGTGGTGCTAGGATGTGAGGCCCAACAAAATGATCCCCATTTCTGGTGCATGCCGTCCATGTGGTTAGGCATATTCCTTAGGGGCCCCCTAAATCCTCAGGAACAGATATGCTTTCTTGCTTCAGTTGATAAACTGCTTCTAGATGACTTTCACATTCTTTCGCAAACTGCCTGTCATATTTCTTTCCTGATCACACTTTTGCTTATTATTTGTTTTCTTTCTATTTAAGTTGTGTAATGAAGTAGCCAGTTTCATTTTTACCACTTCACTGATTTTACAGTGTAATGTAACAGATTTGTGTAATTGTTACTTCTTTTCTCCCCAGCATTTCTCTCCCCTCATGCTCCATAACAAGTATGTACAGCTACCAGCAGCTTTGTCTCTGCAGTCAAGTTCCTGCGTAACACCGCTCTTGTTTGTAGTTCTCCTTATGGTCAGGGCTGTTACAGATACTTCCAAAATCCATGCAAGGAGACAGCCAAAGACCAGAATCTTGATGGAAGAGGCACTGACAGAGGTGTGCAGACTCACAGTGGGAACGGGCACCTCCTCAGGTCTGTGGTATGTCTGCCTGAAACTTTCCTTCTAATCCAATCCAGCCTGAAGCACTTAAAAATACAAATCTCTGAGCTTTCCAAAGTGCTTCCCCAATCACTACGTACTGCCACCCTCCCTGAGCACGGAGCTGAGAGGTGGGTGACAGCTGTGACCATAGAATCAGAGAATATGCTGAGTTGGAAGGAATCCACAAGGATCATCAACTCCAGTTCCTGGCCCTGCACAGGACACCCCAAGAATCACACCATGTGTCTG
The DNA here is from genome assembly GCA_013400495.1 of Nicator chloris. Taxonomy (NCBI): domain Eukaryota; kingdom Metazoa; phylum Chordata; class Aves; order Passeriformes; family Pycnonotidae; genus Nicator; species Nicator chloris. The sequence continues at coordinate 7,956 of WAAE01002868.1, forward strand.
AGAGCACTGTCCAAATGCTTCCTGAATTCTGTCAGGCTTGGTGCTGTGACCACTTTCCCTGGGGAGCCTGTTCCAGTGCCCAGTCACCCTCTGGGTGAAGAACGTTTCTCCTGATATTCAAACTAAGCCTCCCCTGACACAACTTCAGGCCATTCCCTTGGGTCCTGTCACTGGGCACCACAGGGAAGAGATCAGTGTCTGCCCCTCCTCTTCCCCTTACGAGGTCTCCCCTCAATCTCCACTTTTCAAGGCTGAACAGATCAAGTGGTCTCAGCTGCTCCTCATACGGCTCCCCCACCAAGGCCCTTCACCCTCCTTGTTGCCTTCCTTTGGATGCTCTCTAATAGTTTCATATCATGCACTGGAAAATAAGCTCAGGAAAAAGAGGTACTACTGGAAGGACAGACCCATACCTGGCCCTGCCATTTATGTGAGTTCTTTGCTCATTCTGAGCAGGTGATGTTTGTGGACACGGTGATACAAATATGGGTCGATCTCCCAGCACACAGCAATTAAGCAGGAGCCTGGCTGTCTCTTTGGATTGCTGCATCTTTTTTTCTTTCTGAAAATCTTTCCACCTTGGGTATGACACCATGCTGACACTCTTGTCTCTTCAGCAGGCTGCCCTTTCCTTACCCATTCCACTTATTCCCTGCAAAACACATTCAGGGAACCCTACAGGTTAATATTCACAACAAAAACAGAAGAAAGGAAATGCTGTTGAAGTCCACTTGGGTTGCTGAATATTTTAATGTGTAAGTCCCCAAACTCAGGGGATATTCAGTGATGGGATGGATTTGGTATTGGACTCTAATCTGAATGAAAACTGGCATGCATTAAAAGGCATAATGCAGAAAGCTGACAGAATATACTGATTTCTGTGATTTTACTGTCCTAAAACTATTAGCCTCTGGAAGGGACATAGAGTAGTTGTTTAACTTCGTATCTCATTTTTCAACAGAAACCTTTACAATAAAGAAAAAAAGGGGAGCTTAAAACTAGAGTAAGGTCCATCAAATGAAGATCTGGATCAAAATCTGTTACCTGTCTGGTGAAAAAGACAGCAGTGTGTACCACACTTACCCCCTATAAATCACTAGCTGAACGGGAAGCAGCAAGTCAAGTGGATGGGTGATACTGAGTACTCTCTGAACAGTTTAGGAAGGCAACACCTAATGGTCATCTCATGAACATCCTTGGTAACCTGGCACAAAGCATTACACAGTTTCATCTTGAACTGCCTGTGCTTGTCTGCTCCAGTAAAGACATCTCCCCTCAACTGAATTTTTCAGTCTCAAGCCTCATCTAGTTTGTGACCCAGGTGAGTCGCTTGTAACAACAGCTTAGAAATGCATGGTGGACTCTCATTAAGGGGATTGACATTTACTGAGGGATCAGGTGCTTTCTCTTGCTAGTTTCATCATGTGCAGCGTAAAAAAAAAAAAAAAAACAAAACCCAGATCTTAGATTTTAATATTTTAAACCCAGTAATAAATATGGAAGAGCATTCTGTGCAACTGTTCTTTGATTTGCTATGTGTGGTTGGTCTATTTTTTTACTTTCTGTGCTTTAAAAATAAACCTGATCAAGTGATTCTAGCATGTTCACATGATGTGGGGAGCTGGGAGTCCACGAGAAACCATGTTGTTGTGGTGCTATGCTGCACACAGAAAGTCTGAACACCTTGAGTAGCCATCAATCCTCAGTGCAGCTCCACCAGGTTCACTGAACTCCGTACAGTGTGTCCAAACCAACTGCCTTTTGTTTGTGCATGGTAGAGATAAATATGAAAAAAATCTCATTTCATCAAAATTGTAAAAAAGCTTTAAGACCTATCAAACTGGGAAATGGGCAAAGCTATCTTGTGTCAAGCACAACGTAAATGTGAAACAGAGACAGCAATACATTATTCTAGTTTTGCTAGACAGACTTATTTTTAAATGCTGTATCTCTGTGATACGTCTATCGAATGATTTTTTCTTTCCTCAGTATAACACATAAAAAATGCCACAACACCAACAAATCCAAAGCCTTGTCTACTCCAAAGTCCCTAGAAATAATGTGAATGCCTAGCAGAATTTTAATGACACAAAGAGATTTACTACAGATTAATTTGATTAAGTATTGCTAAATAATGAGGCATTTCAGGGGACTGTAAGATACTGGGGGTTTCTGAATTGTCTTTTGTCTGTAATACTTTGAGCAATTTATTAATCCAGTTCACATTATGTTTAACAGAGGCAAATTAAATGCATGTTGTTTTAAAAAAATGTCCACAATATAAATATTCCTGGCATAAAAATGCGTTATTTCAGAGAAAATTCACAAAACAAAAATGCTTCAGAAACAATAACAATACTTTCTTAGCATCTATCATTTTCCAAAACATTCAACAGAAAGTGTAGCGCAAATTAATCCTTACAATACTCCTTTGAAATTCAGAGATAACTAATTCTTCTTTTATAGATAAGGCCAACTGAGGTAAGACAGTAAAATTGTTTGGCTAAAGACATAGGGAAAGCTAAGACTAAAAGTTAAAGGAGTATTGACAGATAACATTTCCAGACTCGCATCTTACATTCTTCTTAATGAATAACCCATCATTTTAAAAAATAAGGAGGGTAGTATCTCTCTCTATATTGAAAGGCCACATAATTCTGGGAGAAGCAAAATAACTCTGTGCCTCTGTGAAGAGTAAGTACACAGTTCAACCATAAATGTGCAAAATGAAAAATAACATCCTTTTTAATACACCGACAGCTGTACTAGGGGAAAAATACAGTCAGAAAAGCTTGGCTTAACAATCTATGTCTCCCCCACCCAACCAATCTGGACATTGTAGCCAGAGCCATAACAAAAGCAGGAGAATGAAAATTACCAGTCCTCATTATCCTTTAAGAGAAGGGCAACAAATGTGACCAACAGCTCTGGCAACCACTATAAAAAGACAGGCTGTAGACACACAAAGGCCAAGCACGTGGCATTCATTAAAAACAGGAGGAAGAAGCAAACATGATGAGATTTGGCTTTAAAGTCAAAAAAGCAGTTCAAGGCCACAGAGAGAATTCACTACTCCATGGCTATCTCCATAACTTTGCAAGGAATTCTGGCCAGCACCTGAAGTCAAATTTAACCCTTTGTAGATCTACTGACATGCAGAAACTTTACTGAACAAATTTCTTAAAAAACTCTGGGATGGCTCTCTAAAGCTCTTTGTAGTGAGAGGAATTTCAAGAAAATCCACATTACCCTAAGAGTGAATCTAAATATAGACTAGATTAATTTGTTTTTATCTCATTGAAGGTCTGGAACAGCTTGTACAAAAACCCATATTAAACTTTCTTGCCTTAGCTGGTAAGTGGTTCTTGGGCTGTCAAGGCAGTGAATGAGTGAGTGAGAGAATGGGTAAGCAGGATTACCATGACACAGCAGCATGAAGGTGAATGTAGTGGTGATCTGAAGCATCTCCAATGACAGTACTGGTGGTTTTCACATCCTTATCTCTCACGTCTTTTCAAGGTATGTGTATTTTTAGAACTTGCTGCATGGTAAAGAAGAAAGGTTTTAAATGGGATCAAGGGTAAAACAATCCAACCCAGCGAAAATTATCTATTTCAAAAGGCAATGGTAACAGGTGAGAACGAGAAATGAAAAGGTCAATATAGCCTAGAGACAATACCATGAGGAGCCCACATTTTGTCTAATACAGCTCCCCTGAAGTCAAACACAATAGAATTTCATGCTGTTCCTAGAAATAGAATGGAACAGACTATTTTAGTTGGAAGGGACCTAAAATGATCACCTATAGTCCAACTGCCTGACTGTTCCAGGGCTGACCAAAAGTTAAAGCATGCTGTTAAGGGCACAGACCAAATCCTCTTAAACACTGACAAGCTGGGAGCTGGCCACCTCTCTAGGAAGCCTTTTCCAGGCTTGACAACCCTCTCAGTAAAGAATTGCTTCCTAATGCCCAGTTTAAATCTCCCTCGGAGCAGCTTGGATCCATTCCCATACATCCTATCATTGCATCCCAGGGAGCAGAGCTCAACACCTCCCTCCCCCCTTCCCCTCCTCAGGAAGCCGCAGAGAACAATGAGGTCACCCCTCAGCCTCCTTCTCTCCAAGTTAGACAAGCCCAAAGTCCTCAGCTGCTCCTCACAGGACTTGGTTCCAGCCCTGTCACCACCTTTGTTGCCCCGCTCTGGTATGTTCAAGGATCTTCACAACCTTTTTAAATGGTGGCTCCAGGCCTGCACACCGTGCTCAGGNTCTGCAAGGGTCTGTCAAGAGAGTCAGCAGCACCTCCCTGTTTCACATCTGCTTCATTCACAAACCCGTTAAAGGGGCATTCAATTTGTGCCTCCAGATCATGGAGAGATATTTTGAACAGCACTGGCCCTAGAACTGATCCGGAGGAGCAGTGCTGGTGACCGGTCACCAGGCAGATATAGCCTCATTAACCAAAACCCTTTCCATCCTGCTATTCAGCCAGTTCTTCAGTGTGTACCCACTCATCCCAGGGATGGGCAACTTTTCCAGAAGGATGCTGTAAGAGATGTTATTAAAGCCTTACAACAATCCAGAAAACTACATCAGCTACAAAACTACCTTCCTTCCACACACCAGGCAGGTGACCTTATTATAGAAGGGTATTGAACTAGTGAAAAGGGACTTTCCTTTTATGAACTCATGTTGTGTCTGATTACTGCATCAGCCTTTAAATGCCCTTCTGTACAATCCAGTTTAATCTTCTCCACAGTTCTTCCAGAAACTGAGGTTAGACTACCAGGTTTGCAGTTGCCTGAGTCTTCCCTCACGCCCTCATTGCATATAGGGCAACTTCTATTCCAGACAAGATTGGGGAGAGGAGCTGCATAATGCACAGGTCTGCAAAGCACACAGCCTTGTGTGTTAGCTCTGTCCTGATGGCTTAGGAAGCCACAGAGACAAGAAAGACTCCAATATAGGTTTCTAGGTTCTGTGCTCAGTGTGGCACACAGGCAACCTTAATATTCAGTACCCACATATATCTCATGCCCCTGGGGAGAATAGCTTGTAAACTGTGGCCTAAGCAACCTGACAAAGAGCTGCTGATATTAAAAGGATCAGTGTTTCACAGAGCTGGAATCAGGTGGGTGCACAGCAAAATTACTGTTATCTAAGTTTTTTTTTTAGAGAACTGACAGAGATCAAATGAAAAACTTTTACTAACCACACATTTAAGAAGATTGTCAGAAGACATATGCAGAAGATGCCTCACTTCAACCACTCCAAGCTTCTTAAACACAGAAAGTACCTGGGGACATCTAGGTTGTCCATGAAAAATGTTTGTGCAAACAATTTTTTTACTCCTTCTAGCAAATTCCTGAACAGAGGCTACCAAAAGCCAAAATACAATCATTAATTGGACAAGAAAAGGCATCGGAGCATATAAATGGGAAATTTTGGAAAGCCAGTCCATGGAAGTGTCCTGCTTTTGGAACAGATAGTACCAATGGAAAGGTATTTGAGCATTGCACTGGCTGCCTTTGTTGTCACAAACAAACCCAAAGGGCTGGATCTGAACTCCATTCTCAGGAGGTGTGGAATGACTAATACATTAGAGTATTATATCCAGAGCCCGCATCTGATCCTATAAATCTGTATGCAGAGGGGGAAGCATAAGAAGGCAGGTGGGGCTTTGAAAAAAGCTTGCAGGCTCCTCTACCATTTTGCTCAGTTGGATTCAACTCCCTAGAGCAAAATCTATCTCCTAGTACACTTGCTATTTCCATTGTATGTACATCTTAAACTGTGATAAACTATCTTAAATGGTCATAAGTAATCTCCATGATAGTCAGGGTAACATCAAGCAGACACGTTTCATCACCCTACTAAAGAGCCATCTGAAAGACTCATCTCAGAAATTAATAACCACACTGCCACTTAAAATAATTTACCATATCAGCCAAGAAGAAGTGGGAAACTATCAAGATTAATAATCATTACAAAAATCCTGTCCATCTATGTGCTGTAGATTGTGAAAAAGATCTAAAAATGTTAAAAAAGAGTAAGCCTTGAGACACTAGGTGGGAGAAGCTGAACTAGCAATTGACACTACCAGGTAGAAAATGAAAATTTTTATCTTTTAGAACCAAGATCTAAACTGAATTCTTACTGCAGCATTTTTAATATGTCTTTGCTTTCTAACTTTTCAGAGAAATGCTTTCATTCTCTTATTCCACATGTGAGAGAGCACAGACTCAGTACTTGCAAAGAGATAATGAAAAAAACCCTCAACATTAGTACACTTCAAAAGTGATGCTTAAAAGAACCCACACAATTTATTCCTCAGTAAAAACAAAAAGGGAGATCTCCCTGGGAAGACCTAAAAGGACTTATGAGAAAGATAGGGGTGGACATTTTGGTAGGGCTTGTAGTGATAGGACAAGGAGTAATGGTTTTAAACTAAACAAGGGTAGATTCAGACTGCATATAAAGAAGAAATTTTTATAACAAGGGTGGTGATACACTCAAACAGGTTATCTAGAGAGGTTGTAGATACCCCATCCCTGGAAAGATTCAGGGTTTAGTGGTGGACCTGTAGAGTTATGTTAAATAGCTGGATTTTACGATCTTAGAGGCCTTTTTGCAACCTTAAATCCAATGTAATTCCCATCTTCAAAAAGGACAAGAAGGAAGACTCAGTCAGTCTCACCTCCATTGCAGAAAACGTGATGGAACAGATCATTCTGAAGGTCATCACCATGCATAAAAAAAAAGAAGAAGGTCATATGGAATAGTCAGCATGGATTTACCAAGGACCTGGGGACCTTAGTGGGTGACAAGTTGACCATGAGCTGACAGTGTGCCATTGTGGCCAGGAGGGCCAATGGTATCCTGGGGTGCATCGGGAAAAGAGTGGCCAGCAGGTTGAGGGAGCTGATCTTCCCCCTCTGCTCAGCTAGTGAGGTCACATCTGGAGTGCTGTGTCCACTTCTGGGCTCCTCGGTGCAAGAGAGACACAGAGCTACTGGAGACAGTCCAGTGGAGGGACACAAAGATGATTTGGGGTCTGGAGCATCTCTCTTATGAGGAGAGACGGAGGGAGCTGGGGATTTTAGTCCAGAGAAGAGATGACTGAGAGGGGATCTCATTAATGCATTGTCAAAGGTAGGTGCCAAGACGATGTTGCCAGACTCTTCAGTGGCGCCTGGTGACAGGATCAGGAGCAATGGCCATAATCTGAAACATGAGAAGTTTCACTTCAACATGAGGAAGAACTTCTTTACACTGAGGATGGCAGAGCACTGGAACAGGCTGCCCAGGAAGGTTGAGGAGTCCCCCTTTCTGGAGACATTCCAAACTCACCTGGATGTGTTCCTGTGTCACCTGCCCTAGGTGACCCAGCCGTAATAGGGGATTGGATTAGCTGGACTCCAGAGGTCCCTTCCAACCCCAACCATTCTGTGATTCTATGAATCTATGGACAGGTCTGATGGCAATCTGAATGGCCTAATCTAGTTGAAGATGTCCCTGCTTTTTGCAGGGTGGTTAGACTAGATGAGCTTTAAGGTTCCTTCCAACACAAAGCGTTCTATGATTCTGTGGACCCTTGTTTATGTGTTGAAAACCATCCAACCGCCCTTATCTGCTATGTACAATCAGACTGAGCACAATCCAGAAACTACTGCTGTAATTCTTTTGAAGTACTGTGTCAAAAAGCATTTATTGCTCCAGCGTCAGTGGGACTGTACTCATCACAGCAAGGATCCCTCTCAGGAATAGTGCAGCACTTCGGAAAATGTCAAAGCTGACTAGCTTGACCTGTACTCAGACATCATAAATTTGTCCATAAAGCTACCTTTGTAATGCAATGATGCCATCTTTTCCTCTGTATCCTAGCAATTAGCAGCCTTTTTGCTTTTGGTTTCTGAAGCTTATTCAAAGAAATCAAATAAAAAATCCAAAACTATATTGAACTCACACAAAAAAGGCCAGTCAGCTAAATTCAGCTTCAGAGCTGATGTCTAATATGTCACAATTCAATGACAACACATATGAACAATTCCCAAAGTGTCAGTGAAAAGAACTCATATCTCTATAGGACATGCAAGGTGCTCTAGAAACCTCCCTGCAGGGATTTCCATAGGATTTTATTCTGCTCTGAAGGGGGATTTCACATGATGCAGAACTGTGTGATGCAGCAGTAGCTGCTATAGAACAAACCAAAGCTACTTGTGCACCAACCCCTCCAAGTTACATCCTAGTCTGGAACCAAAGAAAGAAGTCACAATTATTAAGGACAAGAGAGAATGCAAATTAAAACAACTAGCCAACCAGATAAATTGAACAAAACAAGAATTTGAGATGTACTAAATTTCTGTTTTAAAAACCAGTAACAGTAAGGACTTCGGCCTTTGAAGTCTTGTCTTAAAGAAGTTTCTTGCCTGGCAACCTTGCCATACACTTGCACACCCAGACACAAGAGGAATATGGGCTCTCAAATCCTTTAGAGAAGTTCTCAGGTACACTTAAAAGTCAAGGAAGAGTAGTGAATTATTTGGGTCTTTTGGCAAAACCTGAATCAGTTTATAGCCTCAGCTCCCAACCTCCATCCTCCTGTAACCACTCACGACTGAGAGCTCTGTACTCAGTGAGATTGATTCTGCAGCCATGTCAACCCAAAGAATCACTTTCCTCCCCTCACAGCAAAACTTCGGCTTTATGAATTCCTATACTCATCCAATTGCCACATGATCTCTTTGTTTCTCATAAAACAGAATTGGGATTTTTTTAGCAGCAGAAGTGACGCATAGTCTAAGGTGGTTGCCAAAACTGGGTAATAGAAAATTATCATACCACAGTACCTGGAGGAAGAAAAACATATCAAGAACAGAAAAGCCTGTCCTTTTTCATACAGAGAGAAATAAAATTAAGAGATTACAAAGAAAACCACATCAAAAAGATTTTCGTTTCTGCACTGTGCGTTAAAGAGGCATAGGGTGGATTGTCCGGTTAAGACAGAGGGCAGTTAAAGTACCTTCATAGCAGTGGATGGAGAGCTCACAGCAACAAAAACATGATTTTTTAAATCTTGACATCTCTATAGCACTGCAAGCTGTAGCCTTAGTTTCAGCAATCCTTTGTTTTCTTTTGGTCAGCCCTTCAGACAGCCTCATGAGGACATAATTCTTTATATCTGCGCTCCATCGTGCCTGCATTTCAGGAAAGCCTCTTTCTGCAGCTAGCATGAAACACCTAGGCCCTATCCTGGAGACTTTGGGTTTTTTGGAAGTCTGCATTGTTCTGTGGTTGACAGCAAGTCCCAGACCTTCCTGCTGTGGAGCATCTTTCACAGTGAAAGGCTTCCCCTAGCCAGCACTTAGGAGAACTGCATCTAAGTGAAGAATATTGGAGCATCATTTCTTCTAATTTCTAATGTGTAAATGTATCACTGAGCAGAGCCCAGTGGGTATGGAGGGAGAGCTAATTTCAACTTGTGGAGGCTTTTCATGAATGCTTTTGTTGTGTCACAAAAGACAAAAACCAGTATTCCATTTCCCAAACTCCAATCCTCTGTTAAAAAAATGTTTTGCACTAGTGAATGCAGGCAATTCAGGAAAAAAAGAAGAGGAATTGTGGGCCAGCATTTTGCTGTGCACATCTGTTTCTCCTTGTTTACAGACATATGTTTTAGGCAAGTGATACTCTTCTTCCCACAGTCAGGAGAGCCAGAGGGTCCACTCTTCTCCTGTGTGCTCTTCATCCTCCCCCTCAGCTGACAGGATAAATTGCTGTCTAAACAAGAGGTACTCACTGAGGATGTGCCTGCCTGAGAGCAGGGGAACCAGCACTGCCAGCGCTCCCCACTCTCAGCTCCTTTAAAAGGATGCTGACAAACCAGGCAAAGGAAGTCTGAGAGATTTCCAGCAAAAGTTCACTTGCTTTCTTTTCTGTTTTGAATTCTGTCCAAAGAACATTGTAATTTCTTGTCTGCTTTGAATTCTTTCCAAAGAACATTGTAATCATTGTCATTCTGATGAATCAGCATTTGCAGGTAGGAAAAAAGAAACCATTTTGCTGGAGAGCTTCTCACTAGTCCATCATGAGGTCATGAACTTGGGATGCTTCCAGCTGGTACTACTTTCAACAAAAGTCAGTAAAACATTTTGCCCTCAAGCTAAATCGTATATTGGATATTTCACATATACAGAGGGAAAACCCAGAGTGCTGTAAGAGTTTTTTTATGGGGAATTACTCATTCTATTTTATCTACAAGGTAAAAGATTGACTGATACAATTTTAGAAGCACCTAAAAGTGACCCAGTACAACTTTCCCATATATAAGACTCCTGCAGTTTTCAGATCTGATACCTTACATTTAGTTATAATTTTACTGTGATGTTGTAAATCCTGGGACTAGATCAGAAGGACTGTGAGACAGCAAACCTTAAATCTGCCACCAGCAAGAAAAACTGCCACCTAAGTTTTAAGGACACAGAGAAGTACATCTTTAGCTCTCTTATAAATTAATTGGGCGACTTTGTGCAAGTCACTTTACCTTTCTCTCAGCAAGCACTTCCCTTCATCTCCTTGGCAATCTTGTCTATTTAGATTGCAAACTTTTTAGGGGAAAGACTGTGCTTGCACTAGGGACACTTAAAGAGGCTCCAGTTTGCCGTAACTTCTATGTTTTGTTGTAATATTACCAGTGCAATTAATGAAGATTGGAGGATCATAATGTGCTGTTGTAAAGTACTTACGCACAGTGGTGCCATCTATCAGGTAAAGAAAGACAGTTGTCTCTTGTTGTCTCTAACAGAGTGTGCAGACTCTTAAAACCTAATTCTCTATTTGCAATTGTAATAAATATCAGAGAAAAAAAAATTAGGACCATAAGAGTCCATGCTTCAAAAATCTCATGGCAGTAATTTTTTTAACAGGGAGAAATTTCTCTGAAATACCTTTTCTGGAATCCACTATACAGATCTTTTGCGAAAAATGAAAACGAAGGGTTTTTTTAATATTAACTCTGTTAAATTTCATAGAAAAACATCAAAACTGACCTCAACAGCCCAACACATTTTTGTGAGCCTGTGAACAGCACAACAGCAGCACTAAGACATGTGACAAGTCCAAATCATATCAATAAAAGAGATTATTTCCAGGACCCAGCTGGAAACCTCCAAGGGATGCTGCACAGAGGGGCTGGAGAACAGGTACACATCTAACAAAGGATGCTGGCAAGGCTGTAGGAGCAATGGGCTACCTTTCCTCACACAGCTGCAGCCTAATCTTTGACACAGAACCTGCACCTGATTCTCTCAGCATCTTGTGGGCAGCTTCTAGCAGAGTCTATGTCCAAGTAAGAATTGGACTTTGCCCCACTTGCTCTGTAGAATCAGCAAAGCTCAAACCTGCTTAAACACAGAAAAAAAACCCCAAAACCACAGTGCAAGCCAACTTCTTTGTTTGCCAGCATGTTTCCACATAAAGCTAATAAAGCTGTAATTTCTGTACTTTCCTTTCTATTCAATCAAAAATCACAACATTAGGAGAGCCTTTATCCTTCTTTTTTTTCTTCACTTTAATTAAAGCTTATTTAGTACAGTGAGAGGTTAAGATATCATTATCTTGCTTTGATATCTGCTTGATGAGTGAAGTTTATAAATATGCAAACCAAACATTTCAGTTGTTCCATAGCAGCTCTGATCGAAAAATTTGTTCAGCAAAATTAAATTAATCGTTATGGGTATATTCCCTTTTATTTTGGTCCACTGTCCTATCATGTATGCCTTTTGCAATGTCTTATCATAGGGATAAATAGAATGAACTCTGGCTGCTCTGCAGATGAATGATATCCCAATTAAAATTTTAGCTCAGAAATGTCTAATGGCTCTTCCTTCTTGTAACCTGAGTGTAAGTTTAAGATTTGACTTTGAGGATAATCATTTAGTTTTACAGCATAGTGATGTCAATTAAAGAGATTTGCTTCACACTGAATACAGAGCTCCAAAGTCTCAAACTACTAATGATAAAAAGATCTATAAGTCTTCCTAGAAGTGGAATGAATGTAGCCTTCTGAAAATGAGCAGTGCTTGATTAAATATGATGGTTTAAAACTAATTAAACCACTCATCACACTCCCTAGGGCCTGTATATCCTGTAAAGAATTCAAATGGACTACTTGGGTAAGAAAAAGAACTCACTTGATTATGCCTGTGCCTGTTTTACGTTTTACCAAATTCACACTCTGCTAAATGCACCCACCCTTGTATATTAGTTTTAAAAGGATTTAGGGGTTTTTAATAAATATCATCTGAATTATTCCTACCATTTTTCTCTTGAATTATTTCCACAATGAATTTCTTTCTTTCTTGCAAATCCAGTTTAGTGCTCATAGAATTTATGTCCCCAGCGGGTATACTAACCATCTGCCAGCATGTAGGCCTGTCCTAGAACAAATACGTGAATATGTGTTCCTGAATTTCACCAACAGTAAATAATATAAAAGCAGTGCTATCTGACTATCTAACCACTTCAAAAAACCTTCTCATCTATGAGTTTCTCCTGAGTGACGTGCACTGGAGTTCAGCATGAGCAGCAATGTAATACAGTAACTGCGTCACCCAAACATGAGGATAGGCTTGGCATAAGAAAATGGTCAAAGATGCTAATAAACATTGAAAAGATGTACACTACCTAACCTGCATTTGTTGCATCCTCCTGTGCATAGAGTTTATGAATTGTGATGAGACTTGCAGTCTTTTTTATTTTCTTTGATCTTGAATTTGTGATCAGACATATACTTGTGTTAAACCTGGGTACAAATCCTCTTTCTCTGTCTTGGTCAATTAATATGATACACTTCTTTACTTGCAGTGTTTTCTGGTGTCAAACTGGAATCCTTAGAACCATTTACAATGAATTATTTTATGCCTTCAAATGACTACAAGACAGAGTGCAAAGAGAGTAAATTTCTGCAAAAGCTTTAGCTAGTCACCAGACTTCACCAAGCAGCAGCAGCACAGCAGCATTCATAGCAGTGGAAACTACATCTGTGCAGAATGTCACTTACCTGCTTGGGCCATTCACACCCTGCATGAGGAAGTCAAATACTTGTCTGTGCTTATACCTACCAGAGCAATACTTGTCTACATGAACCTATAAGCTAGAATCTTCTCATCCAAATACAATCAGGATCTCTGCCATTACTGTTCTTTTGCTTTCTTTGCATCTCGGTGTTATTTATTATTTAACACCTCCAAGCACAGATATTCTCTATGTAGTTATTATGTGCATCCTCTTCACTGTATTGCTGTTACAGATCTTGGCATTAATCACACAGAATGGGATAACATTACTGAACAGATGTTGCCCCCTAGCAGATAACAAAGAATTACAAGTGCTGTCTGTCAGGAAACAGCTTTTGTCTCATAAAAATCTGGTGAGTTAACTGAGAATCTCAGCTATTGCTTACTGAGACTAATAACAAAAAACATTATCCTGAGAACGATTTCTCTACAGATCTGAATGCATATGCTCAAGAGAAGAGAGATGCTATTAATGGTCACTGTTACTTTGGGCCACGAGGGATGTGACTCTCTCCTAGGGGAATCCAAGGTCTGGTTAAATACAGAAATACAGACACAGGCAGGCTTTGGGTGTGTGGAGACACAGTTCTTAGATGATGCTTACTGCAGCAAAGCTGTAGCTCCTCTGTGACTCTCCCAGGAACTAGGAGCTCTCTGGAGGTCCGAGCTCATGGAAGCAGGACCAGATTTTACTGAGGGGGAAAAGAAGAAAGAGAGTACACAAAACAAAGCCTCAGTCCAAATAATTGTAAGGATAGTCCTGAAAATGTGATCCTTTATATCTCAAACTCCAGATCACAAGTACAAAGCACCGCAAATCCAATTTAAAACTATCTCAGGAAGTTTTACTGTCTTTTGGGGCATGTCTCATGATTTCAAGCTCCTGCTTCTGGCACTGCTCTTGGAATCACCAGGGTGCTCTGATCACAGCCAGATGCAAGCCTGAGACTCAGTGGAGGCAATGTGGCAGAAGAGAGGAGGGGAAAAACACAGATAGAAAAGAAAAATGATGACCTGCTTAACACTTTTGAATCCCAACAAGAAAGAGAGAGCAGAAGAGAATTCTCCTTTGCAGCCTTTCCAATATTTGTATTCGTGAATGTTTAATAACTTTATTAGGTCACACAAAACATTTTTTTTCTCAAAATGAAAGGAATGCCTTGAATTTGCATCTTCATCTTTTTGTTTTTCCGTCTCTTCCACTTAACGGCTGCTAGTTGATTTTTGTTATCATCAGCTTCTGATTATTACTTAATATTACACTGTAGCAGCATTAGTAAGACCCAAATTTTCCACAGTCATTTAGTTTTACCAAGTTCTGCATTTATGAGAAAATACATGAAAACAATAGGGATGAAAGCGTGTGCGGACCACTGGAGCCCTGTTTGCCAGACTGCCACCTCGAGTTCACGTTGTCTCCTGCCACCAGATGTCAGTGCTACAAAATCTATGTATGTGTGGAACACCAGCATGTAGTGGCACTTCCAAACTGCAGAGCTGGGCAATAACATATCTAGGCTTGACACCTCAGCATCGACAAAAAACAGCCATGGATTGCACTGCAAGCAAATTTCCTTTCATGTGCTGGGGTGGTGGTGCTATGCTTGCCCATGTTCTAGGGGTTTTGTTGAGTTTGGCTCACTTTGCTCCTTTCAACTTTCAGTTCAGGGTTAGTAGAAAATGCTATTGACCCGAGGAAATTTGCTTATTTTAAAAAACTTATTGCTTTTATGTTGAGATAAGAGAAATAAAACATAAGCAAAATAAAGCTGACATAAGATTATAGAAGATGGTTTCTTTTGGGGGAAGAAGAAAAGAAATTCTCCAAAGTACTTTGCTTTCAGCTACTACCTCCTGGAGGTGGCAATTACAGAAACCACCACTTTTTCAAACAGTTTTGTAATCTGGTCCCAGATATCCATCTCCTGTGATCAGAGACATTTGTGAGAACCCCAAGTTTTTATTGGGGAGAGAGACAACAGTGTTCCAAGCACTACGCTTTGGTGGAGAAGCACTCTGAAGACCCAACTACCACACCTGTCAGCCAGAGGCAAGATGATCTGCCCCTGAATGTTGAACTTATTTTCCCTTCTGGGCCCAGAGAATCTAGGCAGGTCTCTTTCCCCTGATCCTCATCAGGAGAAATGAGCTGATCACCACTCTACCATAAGGGACAAAAATCCTTGTGAAGAGATGCATAACAACATCTGAACACTCACACAACTCACCTGGGGGGCCAGGTGGGGGAACCTGGAGGTTACACTGTGGAAGCCTGTGGGGAGCAAGATCCACCAGCACAGCTTTCTGACACACTCAACTAAGCCCCTGCCGACCCTTCTGGCCCTGCTCAAAGTTCAGAGCATTTGCTCTCTTGGGAGACAGAAAATCAATCCCAGCAGCCTCATCTGAGACCATTTAAGTGTCTGTACTCTCACACACCTGCATTTTTTCTGATACACCTGTGAAGAATGGTTGTTTCCCTCCACATCCAGCTTTTCAGCAAGTTTGTTTGCAATCACTAAGAAGCTCTATTCTATGTACAATGAACACTGAGAAATGACATATGCTTATTTTATATTTAATAGGCCTCTCATCTGTTTAGCAATAAAATGTATTGTCAGTAAGTTTAATGATGCTATTAATAACACCTGTATTCATAACAGTGAATACAGTCCATAAAATATTAGTGGGCAAATTTACTGTGCTAATTTATTAACACATTAGACCAACCCAAAATCATTCTGAATGTGCATATATCTGAGTAACTTGGAAAATATGACTATCCCTGATTGTAAGCAAGGAAAGCTGCTGCTGAACTTGTGGGTTTTTTATTTATATTCAAATTACTATGAAATTATGAAGCTCTTTCTTAACTGATGATCATCCCTCTAATATACTAATTATTCAAATTCCACAATAGACAGAGTACTTTATAGTAATTTCTAAGTTGCTTTCATGTTCAATTACTTATAATTATACAAACAAGTCCAAAATTGATGATCAGTGCATATAATTATAGATTCTGCAACTCAGCACAAGCAAATAAAGGAAACTACCCTTATGATGACAACAGAGTTTCTAACAGTCAGGCACTGCAAATTTAATTGCAGTAAAGGGTGGATGGTGTTATTATGTAATTAGTAACAAAATTGTTATTTCAGGATAATTAAATGATAATGTGGGCACTGGAGCTCAGTCTTAGAGCAATCTTCTTCTAAGTTTAAGGTGAACAAGCCCTACCAGATTCAAAAGCTAAGTATATTAAGTTGAAAAGTGTTTTCTTCTGTAAGTATTGTTAAAAATATCATGACGAAATGATGCACAAAACAGTACTGATAAAGTGATTACTCGTGGCCTCTGTACTACACATCATAAGTTTCAGAAACTCCTTTCAAGTTCTTTCCTCTTAGTTTGTCCATTTTACCATACTAACAAAGAAAGGCAACAGAGTATGTGGTTCATTCTTTGGAACTTTGTTACTACAAGCCTGGCCTTTCTCAGAAATAGAGAATGTCTCTCTTATAAGAGAGACAATCACCTCATAGTTGTGAAAAACAAGACTAGAGGGACTTAAACCATGACTAGTGAAAGCATAGAACAGGTACTGAAGAAGGCACATGCAGATAATATAAGAAGGGTAAGTCACAGACTGCAATGAGGAGATAAATCCAAGCTCAATACAACCATCCATAGGCATCTTCACACTGACTGCTTCTCTTAACAGAGTTTATTTTCTAGGATATAAACTGAGCTATCAGGCCATGACTTGCAATTCCCCAATAAAGAAAAAAGTCAAAATAGAAAAGTTTAACACTTGTGACTTGACTTGGAGTGAGTTGTCCACAAATTTAAAATCTGTTTATAAGGAATCCTTTCACATTTACATTTTAACTTGCACATCTTTAAGTCAATATCAAGACTCATTTGCTTTAATGGTGCAGGATTAGGGCTCATGGACAAAACAAATTGATCTGATTAAATTTTATTTTCTGGATCATTAAAGCATCAGGAAACCAACTGATCTTTTCCTACATTATCAAGCCTTCTGATGAGAAATAAAACTTTTTCAAACTTGAGTCACAAATTACTGACTACATCCTCTTACTATATGGAAAGGCACACTTTTATTTTAATCAAACAGAAAGGTAGCAGGAATTGGATTCTCATGGACATTGACTCATCTCTTAATGGAAAAAAAATGGCTCTTTGTACTCTTTCATGCAGGTAGTTCTTTAATACGAAGGCTCTCTGTGGATGCTGAGTGCGAGAGGTCAGGCAGAAGCAGCAGAGTCTGAGTGAAATTGGCCCAGGTGGCTTTCGCACACTGGCCTGGGATTTTGTGAGGAGGATTCAAAAACAATCCTTGAAGGTGAAAAACAATCCTCCCAGGTGGTGTTCTTCTAACTTGTTGTTTACTTGTAAAAATGTTCAAGGGGTGTTGTTCTGAGTGTCCACTCATGTCTCTTTTCTTGTAACTGTATATAAAAGAATATGTTTGTCCAATAAAGACAGAGATTTTGCCTTCTGAGATTGGAGACTGTGTTGTTACTTTTCCCTGCTGTCTCGAATCCTGTAATGACAGCTCTCTAGACATAAAAATTATTTACTTTTTAACTTTTTTTTTACTGCATTATTTCTTAACCCATAATTAAGTCATGAATTATTGTAGAACAGGGATAGAACTTTTTAAATGTGTGAAAGTGAGTTTCTCTCTACTTCAGAAACTCTTAGAAGGCTGATAGGCCTTAAGAAGTGGAGAGCTGGAGGAAAACAAACACTGGACAGTGGCAACTCAAGGAGATATGGTTTGAAGATGGAGATGTCATTTAATAGTTGAACTAGTACAATGTCTTTCTACTGCCTAGGAAGACATTTATCTCTCTCCTCCTCCCTCTCTCTGATGGCAGCTTACTTATGCTGCTTCCCATGGGTCATTAATCTGGAAAAAAATTAGTGCTACAATCACAACAATTAATAACTTACAAATAGCCAAGGTATCACAAATGAAGAGGGCAAGGCTTTCTGTCTTGGAGCTGGAAATAAGAAAAATTGTGAATGCTGCTTGAGTGGGAAAGAATCAATAGGTTAGCTGTGCTGCACCACAAGATCTCCTCCTGCTGCGTGATGGTTTGCCTCATTTTATCCGAAAAAAAAACCAAAACCAAAACAAAACCCAAAACAAACAAACCAACTCCAAAACCCATAGACCAACCAACCAACCAACCAACCAACAACCCACACACAAAACAAAACAACAAAAAACCAGATTTGCTGAAAGGTACTCTATCACACTGGGACAAAGCAGTCTTTAGTCTAAAGCAGTCCCATAAAGCCCCCTCGAGGAAAAGAAGGAAAATCTCAAACCAAATGATACACATTTTTAATAGATAGAGTTGCACCATGACACAAGCTGCCTTATGAGAAGACCTGAAAAATTAGGGCTTAAAAACTGCCAAGACAGCGAGCAATCCCTTTTGCATGCAATGCCTGACCTGGCCACGAGATGGAAGTGAAGTTTAAAAATTAAACTAAAATCTGACCAGAGCGAAATTGTGCAACTGTGCAGTCAGCGCTAATGCCATCTAATTGACAAGTGAGGGTTATTATCAGCATGGGGATTTCTTGGCTCCTTGCTCTCTGCACGGCAGCCTAGGATGAAATCAGTACAAAGTAAATATTGTGCTGACATGTCACAGTGGGATTTCATTTGGGGTAGAATAAAACACAGCCTTTGATTCTTGCCTTGGATTCTCGACCGATACAGCACCACAAGCTGTGATCGGTTATGTTTTTCCCCTCCCAGCTCCAGGGGATGATTATTCCTGAAATAATTAATTGGTAGACAAGAAAAGCAAAGATCTCCTTTTTCCTGAATGTTTTAAATTGTGCACTAGAAATGTCAAACTAGTTCAGGAGTAATTAGTCAACAAGTTGCTGTGCACGGAACTGGAGTTAAGCACAATGAAGATTATTGCTGAGCCAAACCCCGCAGAGCTGCGGATGCTGATGCACCTTTAGCAAACAGAAAGGATCTGCAGGGGAAACAGGTTTCCCCTCTTTTGTATCCCTTTTATGAAAGATAAAAGCTTAATGTTAGAGCAGGAATAGCCCACAGTGCTGTGGGTGGTTCTTTCAGAAACATTGCAAGATTTTCTTCTTAGATGGAGAACTAAGGACTCCACAATCTAAATAATTCCCACACATACAGGAAAGAGGTGGTAGGGACATACTGAACAGGTAGGAAAACTGAGACATAGAAGGGCTAAGACTCCTCTAAGGTCCTCTAACACATTAAGGTGATTTTCCAAGATGTACAGGCTGTGTCTAAAATCACCCACCCTGAAAGTGCTTCCTTGGTGTTAGATTTGTACTTGCACATACCCTAATTCCATGGTGGGAGGCTGGTCCATGATGGCTCCTACCACACTATTTAATGCCAGCAGAAAAGATAAAGAACCAAGAAGTGATGACTTCAAGGCCTTTCCTAGGCATTGACCTACACTTGGACCACCTGGTGATTACAAGTACTGATACGGTATTTTGAATCTGAAAATAACCCCCAAACCAAGACAACCTTCTGTTCTTTGACTACAGTATCCTTTATATTCAGCTCAGAAGTGAGGCTGAATCATGTTCATTATGCAGTGAAGACTGAGGCTATCAGACCAGAAAACATGGGTATAAATGGGCAGAGGTATGAAAAGTCTTAAACTGCCTTAGGCTGTTTACAGAGTGTTCAGATAGAACAATGTAAATGCAAGGTTTTGCAGATGGAGGCCCATATATTGATTCATAATGTGCCTGAGCCTAAACCACTTTACAGAGGTGTCCTTCTAGGTATCCCATTGATGTGTTCTCATATTTACCTTCCTGCTAACCATCATTGAGATGTACAAAAACTAGGGTGCATGAATGGAAACGTGGACTCAGTAATGGAGAAAGGTCTGAAATAGGGAATTTCTTGAGGATATGGCAAATTCTCTTCTAGTATAGAAATGCAGGGAACAAAGTGGAAACTGTCCCTGGACAATACATAAATAAAGGTTGTTTTTCAGAGGTACATGTTTACAATCACCTTCTAAGACCAAGATTATTTTGGTTCAAGATGTGTAAATATACAAGGCTGGACCATATATACAGATATACAGAGCAGGGACCCATAAGAAGCCTGCTGCTCACACTTTATATAAACTTGGTATACAATAAACTGGTTACATTTATCAAAACTCTGACCAAAATTGCAATATGCTTTGGAAACCATGCAGAGAATTGTTTTCCTCATTGTAGGTGAAACTGGGTGGAACAATGATCAGATAAAGTTGCCTTTGGATCCACGTAATTTTTCCTCTCAGAACTGCTGAGTTGTGCTAAACATTTCTCTAAGCTGGCAGGTGATAAAGATGCTAACAGAAAGTTGGTAAATCATTTCCTCACATAATTTCATTCCTGCTCTAGCTGGAAATAAACATAATGAGCAAATAGCTGGCAAGTCACAAAGGTGAACAATCTTTTTTCATATTAAACACTCAGTCTGCATTTTTTCCTTAATAAATATGAGCTGAGATAGCTATTAGCACAATAAACAGAGCATATCCAGAATGCTCTGGAATAATTTTGGTTCCTGAGGGCAGAGATGGAGTGCCATTTTATGCTACCACTAATCAAGTATGCTAGTCATAAGTAGTTCTAAGTAAGAAACAGAGGTCCCAGCACTGGAAAAGAGATATCAAACCCTCAGGTAGCTTAGACGCATACACTCAGAGAGCAAAGGATGCTCATTTTCATTGGTGAGAGATGACTACAGCTCCTTGGTTACTTTCATTACAGACAGGTCTTGGCTCAAAGTTGAGGATCACTTCTGAACTCAGAACCGGTCCTGGACCCTCCCTTAGCACTTTCTGCTGCCTCACCTCCAGCCAGGGATGCTGATTCTTCTGCAAGCCTTTGGCAAACACCAACCTACTGCTGCCCACATGCAGAGCTACACCCAAATTGTTTGCAAGCTTATTTGTCTTGTGTCCCTCTTTATGAGAAGAAGGACACCATAGCACTGCCATCAACTGAAGTTCTTGCTAAATAAATCTCTTGGCTGCTATATGACATTAAAACATTAATGCATGCTCCCTTCTCTGAGAGAAAAATTACTTTAAAAGCTCACACAGTTGCATCTTTTGATTAAAATCATACTTCCTATGACAATGCAGGCTCTCCTTTGCTATTTAAAGCAAAATACGTTTTTGCATATAGGTGCAGATAATCACAGCGACTGATGCACATCAATCATATTTCACAATAACTGCCTTACTTGATGTGTCTGAATCAGCCATCACTCACAGTGGGGGAAGAAAAGGTGCCGTCTTTCCCCCCCACCCCAGACCTAACTGAATGCCTAATTAATGCATTTCAGTCACTTGAAAACATAACTATGCCGTGATAGAAGGCTTTAAGTCTGAAGGTGTCTCAGGTAAAAAAATACAAAGCTCTGAAATGTTCAACGGTGACAAGTACCTGAAAGCCTGAGCCTGAATCATATGAACTTCAAGCATGCAAAAAATAGATCACAGGTTGTTTCTTTCTTTTTTCTTTTAATTTTTGAAATTTTTATTTTTATTTCTTTTAATCAAAATCACAATGTTCAATTCTTGGCTAAAGCTTTGAGTCTTCTGTAACTCATTTTCCTATTTATTATGCAGGAACTAAGAGCTGATCATTATTATAGCTGTTCTAAATGTAACTTACAATCTTTAATCTCTGAGCCCTTCAAAAGATGTTTGATGTACTGCATTTAAGAGCCAGGTGCTGAAACAGGCAACAGGCGAGGCGGAGGGGCAGGGGGAGATGGGGGCGGAGGACAGAAGGGAAGAAGATAAATTTAACCTTTTTAGCCAAAACATGAGTCTGAAAATCAGGACTATGAAAATCATGCTGGATTTGATCTACAAGTTTTATGGAGAATCAAAATCATCAGAATTCTCTTTGCATTCAGTTTATCTCCCTGTCAGATCCCAGCTCATGTTTTGCATGGAAGTTGTGTTTCTCTATGAGAGATGAGGCCAGCTCACAGTCATGCAACAGGGATACTTTCATGGATGAAAAAGAGATGTTAAATGCAGCCATTACTGAACTGAAAGTCTAGGGGAAAAGCACATGAGGTTTTCATTAAGGCAAGTCATGCATATGTGCAATTTATAAAATTTTTAGTATGAAGACTTTTGTGAATTCTTGTAAGTAGTTAATGAGAAAAACTTGAATTCCCTAAATACAGTAGTCCAGATTTTACAAGCAAAATAAAAGTATAGAAGCTTTTCAGAATTAAAAGGTGTTGTATATCTTCAAAGCTAACATGAGATCTAGTTTGGTGGCAATGAGTCTGAGCTAGAAGGCTGCTATTCAGCCGTGAACGTCTTCAACTTTCAAGAATTTTCAAATGCAGTTTTTTACACTGAATCTAGGAATACATCTTTAATTTCACAGGAGAGATCATTGAAAAAAATCCCAACCAACAAACCCCCCCAAACAACAAAACACTTAAAAGAAAAATACTTAATCCAAAGTGTTATAGTTTAGGAATGGTATTCTCCAATTTAGTGTTCCCACTGGAGCCACTCCAAATCATGCCCCACTCCCTCCCTCCCCTCCCCTCCCACTTCCCTGTGGTGGGCTGCAGGAGACAATGGGAGGTACAAAAGGTAAAGTTCACAGGTTGAGATAAGAATGATTTACTGGAAACAGTGATAAGAAAATGAACAGTAAGAGCAAAAATTTTAATAACAAAAGTGTATGAGAGGGGAATGATTCACCTGCAGAGAGCATTTACTGTGGGCCTGACAAGACCCACCCGCTCCCACTGCCACGCTACCCTGACACCCTGAAGAGACTCCTTCCTCCATCCCTGGAGAATGAGCTGATAGAATAATTGCTGAGTCCTAGTCATGCACCCTCCCAGCTACTGCAAAATATAAGCCTGTCCTGGTCAGGACCAGGACACAAAGTTAATCTGATCAAGCTGTACTGTATACTGTTAAATATGCAAATTGAAGTGCTATGTAGTGTNTTATTTTTATTTCTTTTAATCAAAATCACAATGTTCAATTCTTGGCTAAAGCTTTGAGTCTTCTGTAACTCATTTTCCTATTTATTATGCAGGAACTAAGAGCTGATCATTATTATAGCTGTTCTAAATGTAACTTACAATCTTTAATCTCTGAGCCCTTCAAAAGATGTTTGATGTACTGCATTTAAGAGCCAGGTGCTGAAACAGGCAACAGGCGAGGCGGAGGGGCAGGGGGAGATGGGGGCGGAGGACAGAAGGGAAGAAGATAAATTTAACCTTTTTAGCCAAAACATGAGTCTGAAAATCAGGACTATGAAAATCATGCTGGATTTGATCTACAAGTTTTATGGAGAATCAAAATCATCAGAATTCTCTTTGCATTCAGTTTATCTCCCTGTCAGATCCCAGCTCATGTTTTGCATGGAAGTTGTGTTTCTCTATGAGAGATGAGGCCAGCTCACAGTCATGCAACAGGGATACTTTCATGGATGAAAAAGAGATGTTAAATGCAGCCATTACTGAACTGAAAGTCTAGGGGAAAAGCACATGAGGTTTTCATTAAGGCAAGTCATGCATATGTGCAATTTA
This sequence comes from Nicator chloris, assembly GCA_013400495.1. Lineage (NCBI taxonomy): Eukaryota > Metazoa > Chordata > Aves > Passeriformes > Pycnonotidae > Nicator > Nicator chloris. Next base: position 31,674 of record WAAE01002868.1, read on the forward strand.
TAAAATTTTTAGTATGAAGACTTTTGTGAATTCTTGTAAGTAGTTAATGAGAAAAACTTGAATTCCCTAAATACAGTAGTCCAGATTTTACAAGCAAAATAAAAGTATAGAAGCTTTTCAGAATTAAAAGGTGTTGTATATCTTCAAAGCTAACATGAGATCTAGTTTGGTGGCAATGAGTCTGAGCTAGAAGGCTGCTATTCAGCCGTGAACGTCTTCAACTTTCAAGAATTTTCAAATGCAGTTTTTTACACTGAATCTAGGAATACATCTTTAATTTCACAGGAGAGATCATTGAAAAAAATCCCAACCAACAAACCCCCCCAAACAACAAAACACTTAAAAGAAAAATACTTAATCCAAAGTGTTATAGTTTAGGAATGGTATTCTCCAATTTAGTGTTCCCACTGGAGCCACTCCAAATCATGCCCCACTCCCTCCCTCCCCTCCCCTCCCACTTCCCTGTGGTGGGCTGCAGGAGACAATGGGAGGTACAAAAGGTAAAGTTCACAGGTTGAGATAAGAATGATTTACTGGAAACAGTGATAAGAAAATGAACAGTAAGAGCAAAAATTTTAATAACAAAAGTGTATGAGAGGGGAATGATTCACCTGCAGAGAGCATTTACTGTGGGCCTGACAAGACCCACCCGCTCCCACTGCCACGCTACCCTGACACCCTGAAGAGACTCCTTCCTCCATCCCTGGAGAATGAGCTGATAGAATAATTGCTGAGTCCTAGTCATGCCCCCTCCCAGCTACTGCAAAATATAAGCCTGTCCTGGTCAGGACCAGGACACAAAGTTAATCTGATCAAGCTGTACTGTATACTGTTAAATATGCAAATTGAAGTGCTATGTAGTGTAAGCTGAGACTCCTTTTATTTATCATAATCCCACAGAAATAATTATTGTAACTCAGTAACAGGATGAACAGTGTGGCTTGATGTGACTTCTCACTGACTACATATGAGTTCTTAAGAAATGCATATAAATCAAGTCTTGATGATTTAGACCTGTCTTTCTTTCCATTTCCTTCAATGTATAACAAATATAGAGCACTTATTAGATACAGATGTCATAGTTCATAGGAGACAGCTTAGTGCCCTGGGTCTGGTCCCTGTCCCTGGAGTTTCAATTTCAGTCCTTGTGTCAGGCAGGGCTCTTTTTTTTTCTTTTCTTTTTTTCTTTTCTTTTTTTTTTTTTTTCTTGGTGAAGGTATCTGAAGCTAGAGACAGAATTTGTACAGGGAGATTCAATGCTGAATCTGTCTATTTTGACAGACTATTTTACCTGATTTTATTTCCCAGTGAAAAACCCAACACTGGGAATTGCTGTACACTGCATTCAAAATAAAATAAAGCTATCCTCAAATCCCATATTAAATATTAACAACCTAATCATCAAGAATAGACTCACTTGGTTGCCTGAAATTTCTGGTTCATTTCACTTGGTTAAAAACACAACCTAATTGATACAGTTATTTATTCCCTCCTCCCATAAAATGGGTCACATTCTGTGAAAGCAACAGAATTATGGTGGCATGAAATTGCAAGGGGGGAAAATCTGGCTTTGTGTGGGAGTAATGAAGACTAGAGAACTCAGACACATACAAAGGCTTGCAGTACATACTGTCCACCTGTTTTGTGAATTTCCACTGTCAACCCACTGTTCAGTGGGGATGAAATTAAAGGAGAGCCTGAACCCCAGGAATTCTGAGTAGTCACTGGTTTTCCTTGCTTGTTGCCATATGCAGGGAGGGCTTTTTTACTTAATTTTTACAAGAGGTGAGTGACATCTGCCACACAGTAAGGAAAGATTTATAGAATCAACATTTGAATGCAAACAATGTGATATAGTGGCAAGATTTCATTTAATGCAGGTTCTTTTACCATGGAGAGATACATGGACCAATGTTGAGGAATACACCTAGTTAAAATGAAAACAGCATGGAATGATGGCCTAAGCAAATAACATTCATTAGCAATTGAGGGATTTGAAAGAGATTTTCAGAGAGAGGAAAAAATCCACTGGGGAATTCTCATATAAAGCCCTTAAAACCCAACACACACATCTGAAAAGCTTCACTAGGGTGGGATGAGCAGATTATTCAGTTATCCTCCTTCTCTGGATGTGAGAGATGGGATGGAAGGTACTCCCTGTTTAATGAGTGCAGGCTGAAGAGAGCACTACATCTGACTCTGTTGCATCAGTTATCCAGAAGGACCACCAAAATGGGCCTCAATGTAATGATGGAGCCCTGTGACACTGCAGGCAGGGGGCTGGTATAAATGGAAGAGTTAAAATGAAGACAAACACAACAGAGTTATCACAGAAAAGCCTCCCAACCACTCTAAGAAAAATCTCTTCTTCAAACCCAAAAGGCTGCAGTGAGGGAAAAGAGGGTAAAAGCATGAAGTGGGAGAAATATTAGGGACAATAAGGAGAAGGAAAGACAGAAGAAGCTGTGTAGTAAAATCAGGAAAGTGAGGGATTATTTGCTTCTGCATACAATAAAAACGGAGCTCAAGCCACACCATGCGGGGATGAGCTGCTCTGTGTGATACATTACAACTATAAAAGCATTGAAGATCTTTCTTAATTGTTTTACTGGAGTATAAAACCATTGTAATTATTAGCCTTTAAAGGTACAGCAGTATGTTGGTGCCTAGAGAGACTTTCTGACAAGTGTTGCAGAGGTACTTTATAACACTGTCCGTGCACACAGATGTTCACAGCACAACTGTAAAGCTCAGACAACATGCAGATACACAAAGCAATTGCAGATAATGTGCCCACAATAAACACCATGAATTTAATGCCCTGTTCCTTCAATGCACACATGGGCACACACATGCCCACCTCCAAAGGTTTCATAATCAGCAAGAACTTTGCCGGCCTCAAGCAAAAGCTAAGTTTGAGAGAGAAATCTGAAGGAGAGCACTAATAGTTTTGCAAAGCTTTGTGGAAAGCATTCCTTAGCAGCAAGAAGAGAGGAGAAGGCAGGAGGCATTTGATAGGAGAAAGGAGAGATGAGAGAGGAAGTCTGGCTCAAGATGACAGCTAAGGGAAGCACAGTTGCAAAAGCAGCCAGGAAGGGAAGGTGAAAATTCCAAGCACTTCCCCAGGTTTGCCAGCTTTTCTCTGGTGGGTGCTGGCTCCTTCCCTCCTGCCTCCTTGCTCCTTTCCATTTCACTTCCCTCTGTTACCTACCTTTCCTTCCTTCTTCAAAGCAGGAGAGCTGACTACTAAATCTAAGCAGCTCTATGCTTCAAACAAAACACATCAAAACCATCTTAGTTAGCGCCATCACATTGTTCACCTCACTTACCCACTCCTCCTCTCAGCTCCTTCTCTAATATTACCATTTAACTCCGATGCTCCTTGCGTTATTCTGTGTTGCAAGTCCTGACCATACTTAAGACTACATTTCCATGGCTTTTGGACTCATGTAATAAGCATGGCAAACAGCACATGTTTTGAGAGAGGTCAGTGGCTTAATAGAACATAAAAAGTTGCTCCAAAAATACCATATATCTTGCTGAGCAGAAAGGATCTAAAGAGTGCAGTGGCAGCATTAGAAACCTGATCTAGAAAAACCTTTTTTCTTTGTTACAAGAAAAAAGTGTGGATGGTCAAGACAGTATTTTAAAGGATAAAGGAGGAGCAGAAAAGATGGAGAGAAGACAAAATAGAATTTTATTGGTGCAAAAATTAAAAGCCCCATAGAAGAAGTACTCTAGGGTCATATTCAACATGACACAGACAAAGAAATTACTAATTAAATTCTTTCTGTGCATGTCTGTAAAAAAATATTTTCTGGGATGAATTTATTTTAATAGCTGAATTTTTCTATTTTCTCTTCTCTTTCAAGAAAAGACAATCTTTCTGTATACTAAATCATATGAAAATTTGCAGGTTTGTTCCTTATCTCCAGACTGGGGAGAAAACAACTGAGGAGAAAGAATTAATCAGAGACTTGAGCAGAGACAGACAAGTTTAAGTAATTTTAAATTTGTGACATAAAATCATGGTGACCTGTCAGGGTATTTGTTATGATGAGTCCCAGGCAGGCTTCTCAGGCCCACAGGAGACCATTACATCTGTCACAGGCCAACTTAATCCTTTAAATACTTTTATAAAGATTTTTTTTGCCAGCATTGCAGAATTTCTGTATGATTATTGCAATTCTGTCTGAACTGAACTCCACTACTAAACACGCTCTGTCAGGTCTAATGAATTAAACACACTTAAAAACAAGATAACTACAACAAAACACCAAGTAGAGGAAAAAACCAATTCAATTAACCAGAAAAAGCAGTGGATATTCTGTCTTCTGAGCCACTTTGATGACTATTGTGTTACGGAAGGACACCAGGGTGGAAAAGTGAGTGTTGTCATTGAAGAAAAAGAATTGGTCAGACAGAGTTCTGCAATTGTTCCTGCTTTAAACCAGACACTGTGCTTCAGCTTCTTCTGTAAACTGGAATTTCTATAAACCTGTAATATTTAAAGAGGAAAAACCCCAATCCTAATGACTGTGCATAAGCCCAAAATGTTTATGCCTGTACCCAGAGTGTCCCAACCCTCCTGTTGTAAGGCTGATCACCATGCAGGGCATGGCAGGGGAAAAAACTAAACAGGCTTTGTATGCCAGGCATGGGAGGTAAAAATAGCAGCCTTTCACACTTTAGGATATGACTGATTTTTACATACTTCCAGCTGTCATCAATAGCCATTCTGCCATACAGGCTTCCTAAGAAAACAAATAAGATCCAATCATTATATTTTTCAACTTTAGAATTTAACTTTTTTGTACACACCATACACTTGGTAGTCTTGTTAGACATTAAACTGAGAAATGCCATGGTTGGAAAGGCATTATTTTAACAGGAAAATTTATAACATTTGTAAGGTGATGGCATGGGTTGAATGATAGAAGTGTGGCCAACGTGTAGTTATAGGGTCTTTTATTAGTTTTAACTATGCCTTTGTATTTCTTTCATTGCCTGTAATTTTCAATTCGGTATTTAGTCTCCATTACTATTTCAATTCTGGTTTTCACATCATCCTTATTTATAAACACAAATATACACTTACCACTCATGTACTCAATAGCTGTAGAAATGCCAGCCCTCTTCTACCCCTCTTGCCTCTTCATATGGATGAAAAGCCCCAAACCACCATGAAAACAGGCTGTTTATCATGATTTAGTAGCAGTTTCAGAAGGAAGTTAAAACTCAGAACCAGGAAAAATCAGCTTTTAACTTCAGGAAATCCTTCATTTGAGCACCTCAGAAAACAGCTAAAGTCCGTGTTCCTGTTTCCCAGAGAGGCTTTTGATTTCCAGAGCTGGGACACCATTAACTTTTCCACAGGCTACATTCACTCAAAAATTATTAATGATTTTGATAAAAACATTTTCCATTGTTAACAAAGGGGAAAGTTCCACAGCTTTCAACACATTTTGAAGCTTTCGTACAGGCTAGATGTATTTTCTTTTTAGAAAGAAACACATCTATTTTGTTTGTCAAGGCTCAGTGCAAGCCCTACTTTTATTTAACCAGGTATCCTCAAATTTGCACCATATTTGCAGCAAGTTGCAGAACAGAATGGTTGAGGCCTCCATGACTGAAGAAGAGTGGGCGTAATAAGGAGGATCAAGTGAAACCTCAGACGTTACAGGTATCATACGAATTAGACTTCTGACTGAAAAATAGCAGCAAGTAGGAGGAAACCTCAGAAACACTACCAGTGTTTTTCAGAGCTAGGAGGCCACAGATGTCTAACAATTATGCTTTCTGTGAAAATATTACCTTCTAAGCTGTTTATGTACGCACAGACTGCTCATTCATGTTTTCCTTTGGTTGGCACAAGACTTGACAGCCAATATATGTTGAGTTGATATAACTTTAGTAAATGTAGTAAAGAGAAGTTACCTGAGACTGCCAGGCAAACGTGCGGAGGGTAAGCAGCAAGTTCCTGATTCCATACAATCAGTATGACAGATACCCGCACACACTGGAAGAATGGCCAGCTTCTCTGTTAGGAGGCTGCAGTAAGGTGATGTTTCTTTCAAAGACTATGAGAAGAATAAATCTCTGGTTACACATCCTGAAGTGCTCTGTGCAT
>WAAE01002869.1:0-78137 GCA_013400495.1 Nicator chloris
AAAGTGGGATTTGGTGTGTGCTGGTGTGAGTGGCAGAAATGTGCAATAATTCAGGTAGATTTTGGTTATTCAGAGGCTCATAGGTTATAAGAATCAACCACTTTTTCCCTTGTGGGGAGGAAAAAACCCCAACACAGAAAAATAGAAGTAAAAAAAAAAATCTCTGTGGGTGGGGAATACGGGCTTCCTGGCGTGTGTGAGCTCCCAGCAGGTGCTGACACACGCACCTCTGTTTACACCATAGTACTCTCAGCTGTCTGAGGTCAGTTCAAGTTCAGCATCCTAACAGAAAATGTCCTCCAAGTACTTTAAACTGTTATTCCCACTATCTTTATTTATCCTCTCAAATCGCCCAAATTCGTCTTCTTTTATCCTTTGTGCAGTTCAGATAAGCCCTTGAAACTTTTTCCTTCTTCACCAAATAACCCCTTTAAGACTTTCTGGGTTTCTCTAAGTCCGTTCCTCAGCTTTCACTTGTCTTTATTTCTTTTTGCACCTTCTGTTTCAAATTTTTCATCTGTTTTCATTTCCATATTCTGAATCCCATAAAAAAGAACAGCTTGGAAGAAAATGTACTTGGGTCAATAGGACAGGATGATCTCTTGAGAGGAGTTCACATTGAATTGTCAGCCAATGAGAAAATTATCTTGAATGTCAAACTAAAGGTACCAGATGATAGGAGTAAACACCGTGTGGATTAACTGTGTTAGGAACAGTATAGCTGGCTGATTAAGGGCAGAGATTTTTCCCCTCTAGTTGGCACTGGAATAGGTACCCACAGAGGCTGTGAAGTCTTAGTCTTTGAAAATTTTTGAAAATGGACCAGGCCCTGAGCAACCTGATCCAATTTCTTTGATGTTTTACTCTGCATCAGGCAGGAGGCTGGACTGCGTGACCTCCAGAAATCCCTTCCAACCAAATTTTTTCTGTGACACTAATGGAAAACAAATACAATATGAGTGTTTAGAGATACTTAGTCTAACCTCCTCAGTAACATTCATAGCACTTAATGAGAACTGAGGTCTGGAAGTACAGGCAAGCATTTAGTGCCTCAAGCACTGCGGAGAAGAGCCAGGAGAGACTTTTGGAAAGGTGGGGCAGTTGGGATTATCAATGCAAAGCAAAGAGCTGGGAGGGCAGTCCATGAAGCAGTGATCTCTTGGGCCATGAGCAGGATAAATGATCTGCGCTTTTGTAAATGAGACTCTCCTGTCCTGAAAAAACGTGTGCTGCTGCCCTCAACATTTTCTTACATTTTCTCTATGGGCTGATGTTTTTCAGTCTAGTTGGTGAAATTGTTGCCAAATACAAAACTATGCAATTAAATGGTCATTGTCTTTTCAAACTCAGATAGTACTACCTCTTTTTACCAAAGCCTTAGGGAATTATGACAAAGGATTTGTCTTCAGTTTGTTGAAGCTGAAGAGCAAATATTTTGGCCTTTATGTATATTTTGGACCGTGATTGTTTTTTAGTGGTTTCATGCCGTGTTTAGTTTTCAGAACTCTCAAGATCTCTATGGTCAATTAAGTGATCTCTGACAGTAGGTATATACTGTGAAAGAATATACATCTATTATCCTTACTTAATATTGTTCTCCCAACAGCTCTGAACTCCTTGTTTTATAACCAGAGACTGCTAGAAAAATTGCATCTCATTACTTTAAGCAAAGCACATCTCCATTAATTTCAAGAGTAAAGAAATCAGGGTTGTACGTCTTGCATTTCTCACCTACACTCTACTGGAAGAGGATTTGGTAAGCCTAGGGTTTGTTCAAATTTTGACAATATGGAGAATGTCACAAAGAATAGTTGAGATCATTAACTTTAAAGACCTGGCTCCTGTCAGGCTGAAGAATTGAATTGATTTTACCTCAGCAGTCAGCACCCTGATCTGATCTGATCTTTTCAGATCAGACAGCTTCTTTACAAGTATGCTTTTGCAAATGAGACATGTAATTTTAAATTTCTAATTATAAACGTGCAGTTTATAATTTTAAAATTGTTACTTTACTGCACTGGAGATTTTTAAAATGAAATTAAGCATTAAATAACTGGCCTGAAATATATTTAAAACAAATAACCACTTACATTTACTTTTTAATTAATTTTTTTTTACTATATTCAAACACATGTAAACCTGCAGGAAGCAAATCCGTGATGAGATTCCTGCTGTACCTTTTGATGCGAGTGCCCCAAAGGTTTCATCCGACTCTTGGTGAAGTTCTCTATTCTGACTAATTATTTCAGCAAGCATCAGGCAACTTCTAAGAACAAGTTTTCAGTATTTTCATTTAGATGATAGTTTTCATAAGGACTTCAAAAATATATGAAGGTAATTTTAAAGCATTTTGGAAGTATTTTTTAGTCTGTTGAACATACACAGGGAAAGTGTGTCTTCCTAGAAAGGCAGGAGGTTGTTTGCGTGACAGTTCCGTGAACATACAAGTGATGTCTTCTTCCCGTTTCTGTTCTAAATTATTTCCATAATATGAACTTTGAGGAATAGCTGACTAATAACATTAATAATAACATTATTGATGAATGAGAGCCATCTTGGAGCAAAAGAGGATTGAAAAAGAGCTGGATGTAAGATGTAAGACAGTGCATGTACTGTTGCATCCTCCAAATTTCACTGCTGTTCTTCCTCTCCCTGGTCTTTGGTTCAGGTTAGTGTAGACGCTTCCCAAACATCTCCTTTCCAAACAGTAAGAACTGCCTGGTAAACCAGCCTGACTTCTGGTGGACTGTAGACACCAATCAGGTGTACAGGAATCATCTCCTGTGCCAGGGATGGTTGTTTCCCCCACACAAAAAATTGCTAGAAAAAGTAACACAGTCAAAATATAAACTGATCATTAAGTTTTATTTCAAGTAATTGAATTAAAACTAAGTGTACTTTGAAGATGGATTAGCTGTACATTTCAGAACCTTCTCACAATGCATTCAGGAAAATTTTTATCAATATACAAGAGCTCTTAGGGTTTTTTCCCTTGAGAAATATCAGGCACTATCATTGGAACTATAGTCTCTCATGGCAAGATTTCTGTTACTAATGACATCACCGAAGTTCTGCAGTTAAAACAGACAAATCAGTTTTTTGAAAGATAAATATTGGTAAGTATTTTTTTCACTGCTAGCAGGCAAGAATTCTTTACAATTCCTCTTCTGAATATCTCTCTTAGCCTTGGAAAACCCTCATTATACCAGTGGGGGAAGGGTCTACGAAGGAAAACTCTGTGTATGAGTGAAAAATAAGAGAGAAAATATTTTCTATATAGAACTGGTTTTAGGCTATTAGTTTGAAGAATTACCTTCCTGAATACTGTATACCATCTGATTGATGAGGACATAGCTGGAGTATACCACTAGGATTTGGAAGCAGAGCAGCACCACTTATTTATGCACACTGGAGCTGACTAGCAAATATGAAATATTTATAGCATTATCTGTTCTTGCTAATCATATTTTAGAGAATTTCACAAAGCATAAGAAGGTCATTAAAGTCAGCAAAACCAAAACTATGATATTGCTGAATGCTTTTAAATTTCCTATTTTATCAGAACCAGTGTGAGCTTATTTGTGTGTATTTCTACATACATATTCAAATATGCAAATATGCATATTTGAGTGCTACTAAGTAGTCTTCAGGTGCTGTGGAATGGCCAGGATGTTAATGATTTGTCTTCATAAGTTCTTCATCATGTGTATTACTGTTACGACATTTTTCTTCCTCCTTGTGTCTTGTTCTTCCATTTAGCTATTTGTACATGTGCATTATCCCTTCACTTAATAAACCTGTTCTGATTATTCAGGCCATTTAGGATGTCATTTGTTTGCCATCCTCAAGTGTCACCAGAATCAGCCTTTGTCCCTCTCCCAGCCCTAACCCTGTACTAATAAAGTACATAATTTAATAACGAGAAAAGAAGTTCAAATTGACACCATAAAATATTTTTTTGTAATTTTTTTGAGTTTAGTGTTGTGGCCCTTTTTCTCTTCTGGCCTTTTCAAGGTCCATTCTTTGTAATTGTCTGAATATATGAAGATGAGGTACTGCTTGTGACGATTACAAAAACCCTCACCAACAACCTGAACCAGCTTCCCTTAGCATCCTCACAATAGTATCAGGCTTCCACCCTGCATCATTTCCCCCAATAATCAAGGCAATGGGAATTCAACCTCATGCCTGTACACACCAGCAGTCACTGTGTGTGTATATGATGTTGCTGTCAGTAGCTGTCTTTAAACAGGTTCTTTAGGTGTTTACCCTAAGGCTGGGACTGTCCAACCTGTTCTCTCTTCACAAGCTCATCTGTTGTGGCTCTGAAGGTTTGCAGGCTTCTCCCATAGGTGTAATTCAGGAAAGGAACCCCACTCACGTAGTTTTCTAAACAAACAAAATCCTTCTGTCAGCCAGCAGCAGTAGAGGTGGCCATTGCCTTAGGAAATGTTCTAACTAATTGAAATGCCCAAAGTTAATCCATCAAAGGAACTGTACAGTTCAGGTGCCTGAATACATTTAAATATGTGCTTGTTTGAATCAATCTGATACATGTAAGTAAAAATGTTTGGGAAGTAAATTAACATTTCTGTTAACTAGAGACATGCTGACATCAGAGAGTATGGACGAAGTAATGCAAAAACTTAAATATAAAACAGATGTAGTATAGGAGCCTAAATACAAGATGAAAACTAATTAGCTTTTCATGTAATTTAACAGTCATGAATTTTATTGACGGGAAAGGATAATAGCCATTTTCACACTTTTTCCAATATAGCTTAGCTAAAATGCATGCAGGAGCCTATGTAGTTCACTCTTTGTCATACATTTTCAACATGCTTTAGATTAGTCTCTTCTGTTTCATTAGATATGGTAGTTAACACCTTCATTAAGTTACACTGCAGTACACTTCCTTTTTCCAGGTGATAATACTGACATTAGGGGTTCAGAGGAAAAGAAAAAATGTGAATGGGGGAAGGAATTAGTATATAATTTTAAATTTTATTTTCCTATCCATGAATCTTAGAAGTAAGAAAGGCTGAGGGTGGGAGAGAGCTCAGGAGACTGATCCAACCTCCCTACTCAGAGCAGTCACTTAGAACAGGCTGGGGCCTGTGTCAAGTCAGATTTTGAGTACCTTCAAGGATGGAGCTTCCACAAAGCCACCTGGGCAACTTGGGCGAGTCTAAGGTCTCCCCTACAGTAAGAAAGCATTTCCTTATGTGCAAGTGGAATGTTACCCAAACCCTACATATGGTCATGCCCCCACACTTGTCTGTTTCCCTGAAATCATAATAATTAATGCTCATTCAGTCACATACATACGTACGTACATATATATGTGTCTCCTCTTTTCTAGCAACATGTCATGTGTGCCAGCTCTCATTTTGGAGAAATGAAGCCATGCTGTTGCTGAACACAAAAATACCACTTACACCCAAAGCAGTATACATGCTAAGTTCGTTTTGTTTTCCAGTTTTTGTTTTTCAAGGGGGTTGTTGTTGTTGTTTTTTAATTAATCCAAAACTTTAAGTCTGTAATGGAATCCTTTTTCTTAGCTCTATTGCAAAGGGGGAAAAAGAATTTTTCTGTCAAGAGTTTGAAGGACATCAGTAATGTTTCACATTTGGAACATCTTACAGCAATTCTTCCACTGATGTTTCTCAAACAGCTAGGCTGAAAGTTCTGGGGGTTTTTATTGGTTGTTTTTACTCATTAGAGCTGGAAACAACTACTGTTGCATGGTTGTGGTGATGGATGAGCAATAGTAACTTATGTAATGCAACTTATGAGTGTTATTTATAGTCTCCAGTGTGATTTCATGGAGAGCCTCCTGAGGCAAAGAAGCGACTGATGGGATGTGAGTTCTGTAGAGGCTGTTCCCATGTGGTCTCTCTATTCCACATTGTTTAGGGACATTGAGTTTTAGTGCAGTTGCTTTTAAACTCTATGGAGGGGAAAAAATAAATCGGTGAAATAATGATGCTAAGGGCCCTGCAATGATACGAGAAAAGAGATTGTGTGGTTAAATATTACCAAAAGGCTTGTATATTTTTGAGACATCTGTCTGTAGTGTTTATAAAAAAAAAACCACTGAGGTGAATTCACAAAAGAAATACATTTCTTATGAGTGTGAGTGCTTCCAAAGAGGTGCACATCCGTGAGATGCAGTCACGATTGTGTGAGAAGACAAGATAGGATGTTCATTTCAATGAAATATCAGGATAACGTTTTCCACAGCGCTGTACAGCAACAGGGTGGGACTGAGGCGGTCACAATTGTCAGACTTGGCTTATGAGGTGTCTTGACTTTCTGTTTCTCCATTAATAGTCAACAAGCAAAAGGGTTTTGGAATGACTATGATAATTTTAGATTCATTTGAACTAGAGAGATTATTTTAAATTATGATTCTGGTAAATGTGATAGGGAAGATTTGTATAGAGGCAGTTGTCTCTAGATGAAATTTTTAATGCATAATCAACATGCCAGGCAGTTAAGTAATCCCTCATCTAAGAACAGAATAATGAATTTAAAAAAAAATAAACCAACAACTAGAAATTGGCAACAAGCTATTGCTCAAATTTTAGTTAATCCATGTTACATATTATTGTCTGTGACTACGCAAGTTTCTTCGTGGACAGAGGTTTTACCAGCTTAAGCTGCCTCTAAAATAGTTTCAGGGGAGATGGCAGTAATGTTTGAAGGTTCATTAAAGACTGCTTGTTCTGGTGTTTGCACAGACAGCTGAGATCATAAATGCCAGTCTGTGTGATGGGTTCTTTATGATGAGAAAAAAAACATGACTGAGTGCCTCAAAAGCTGACATGAAACTGGAGATTAAATAGATTCATCTTCTTGAAGGAAGCAGCAGCAGAGATCCTCTTTTTCTTATCATTTTCCCATCTCTTCCATCCTTCCTCCTCCCCTGTTGAGTTTTGTTAGCCCACGTCTCTGTTGGGCCTAGAGCATCCCACCCTCCCCACAAATGCCATGGAGGAGCCATCATGATTGTAACTGAAGCCATCTGCATGCAGCCTGCAGATCCTCCAAGGCTGGAGAGTAAGGGACTGGAATTCAGCTCAGGCGCCATTTTTTGGAAGAATTTTGAGGAGAGGACATGAGTAATGAAGATGGGAACAGTTACAGTAAGAAACAAATGTGGGTCTCTGTCCATGACATAATAGTTTGAAGAACAGTGCTCTGCTTGTTGATTCCAGACAAGCCTCCAGTTTTATCCTTGCCTAACTGAACTTCTTTGTTCTCTTATTTCAAATAGTTTGATACACAATTAGAAGGATCCCCACTATCAGATATCAGTTAGAAGAATCCTTGTTTCTTAACTCAGTATTAAAATTGCAGTGGTAGTGTGGCAGTGGCAGTTACTCTGCTGAACAGTTTCTTCCTGAAATTTTGGGGATTTCTCATCCTTATTGTTCATTTTTACAGAGAAGTTGTATGATTTTTGACATCTGTGGGTAAAAAAAGAGCTTTTTTGTTTTTCTCTTGGACTGGGTATTTGTTGGTTTAGGTGCAATACTGCAATGCAAGTTGAGCATGGAAAATGTTTCTTAGAAGCAAAGGAAGAAGTAACTGTTGTTGAATGATCCAGCCTTCTGAGAAAAGCCACCATCAGTCACTGCCTGAGAGAATCCTCGTCTCTTAGCCTTTTTTGGTTGTTTAAAAGTTCATACTGGGATTTTACTCTTGATTCTAGTTACAGCTCTTCAGTCTGTATTCCTAGGGGTTTTTTTGGTTTTTTTTTCAGTTGCACTCCAGGTAGTAAATCTATGTATGACAATTTCATTTTGCTATCAGATCTTTGAACTTTAAGGTTGCAAGATTCCAGGTGCTGGAAGATGTATTTTGTGTCTTGTATTGCATGTATCAGTATCATGAAAAGTAACGTGATCTGGAAGAAAGGCACACAGGACTGACTAAAAGGTCTGATTTCTGCTCTGTGCATTCTCCTTGCTCGTTGTCCTTGCCCATGGGAAGATGGAAGTTTATGTGCTGTGGGTCTGGTTTGTGGTGAGTATTAGCTTGGACTCCTGTGTGCAAGGCCCTGGGCAATCAGTGGTCTGAGAGATGGTGCTGTCCCTGAGCACCAAGCTGAGTTTGCCTCAGTGCTAAGTGTTTCAGTTTATGGCAGAAAGATACACATTGTAAAAAATGAGATGTCTATAATTTCTATGATAATGACCAGCTCATGTTAATATTCAGTTAGTTACTACCAATTAACAGAAAGTGTGTTATTAAGTATTTTCTGACTTGAGGTAGCTATTTTTCTCATTAAGACATATGGTTTCATTAACTTATTAGACACTGATTGACTCACACCATGAATCCCTTATTTGGACTTCTGGATCAGCAGACCACTATGGTTTCTATCAGCGTAATTCAGAATACCAAATTGGCTTCTGAGAACTACCAGAATACCTTATATTTCCAGAAGCAAAGATGTGTGGGAGGCAGCTGTTCCATAATGGCAGTGTACCTGTTTCTTTGAGTAGTGAATAAACTGCAAATGATGTAGATCTCCACCTGGGGCAGCAAGGTGGGCTGGAGCAGGTTTTACTGAATGCTGAGTCAGCCAGGTCGCAGGATCTGCCTGTTGGATGGGGTGTCCTTGCACGCTCAAGGCTAGCCTGGTGTTCTAGGCACTCTGAAAACAAGTGTGCATGGGACAGGACATTGGAGTATGAGCTGGGATCTCTGTTCAGGGAGTCAGAAGCAGTCTGTTCAGAGGATCTTCCCCTTGAACTGTTTTCTCCAGAGATTTAAGACAGGCCTAGTTGTTCCATAGCTGTATTAATGCATTATGCACTACTTTCTTTTCCTTGCCAAAGGCTCCTGCACAGCCAAGCACGCAGAGGTGAAGTACATTATGTACTGAATGTTAGTTTAGGCCTAGTATATGTGTTTTGTAAGGTGTAAATTGTAATCTGTGACACTGATCAAAAAGGTGGCTGTCTTGAGGCACACATCAGATAAAATCATGGCAGCTTAATAAAAACTTATCACCTGTATGCAGTACAGAAAGCAATTCACTCTTCTATGAAATGTGAGATACAGAGGCTTTGTACTTGTAAAGCCAGGCACATTTTCAGCCTATCTTAAGAGCAGTATGACAGAAATAAAGTAGGTCCCAGTGAGGCAAGTTGTATATTTGTAATGGCTCTAACAGTGGGGTACAACTGGAAAAACACTGTGACACAAGGGCTGAAACACAGGTAAGAAATGTGAATTAGTCTGTATTGCATGTGAGGAGCCAGGAGAAATTAACAGAGCATCCGCAAAGGGAGAAGCTACCAAGTATTCCAAGTCTGACTCCTTTAGGTGTTTACTCAAGGAAAGTCATGATGTTGCTACGCAGTAGCTCAGGTAAGATAGCTGACATAACAAGGTTATGGACAGTGTTGTAACCATGGCAGGTACCTTTCCCTGCCTAATCCAGGACAGCACAAAGCAGACATAAGCAGTGGAATCTTAGAATAATGGTACAGACATGTTCAATAAGTTATCATCCTGCCAAAAAGATAGATTTTCCCTGTTATTTCTTGGATTAATGTTGGTTCAAAAGGGTTTTAACTCAGCTAATGGGCTTTTTTTTCCTTGTTCACCATCATGCAGTAGAATACTGACTGATTGCAGTAATGTCTTTCAGCAGCTCCTTGCAGCACTACAACAAACAATTTAATTTTTAGTCCAGTTGGGATTAGATTTATTTGCAGTTCTTATTACAAAGAAGTACAGCACTGATTCTGCTGTGCACACATCTGGGAAGGGAAAATGTCTTTCCTGACCTGACTTGGATTGCAGAGCTGCAGATCCACTGAAACATCGTGTCTCTGACATGCCACAAAAACAAGGCTTGGGCATCTCACAGTTCAGTCAGTAATGTGCATTCCATGTGCTACTCCAGAACCCTTGTCAGCACACTGTGCATTGTAAAAAAAAAAAAAAAAAGGAAAGACTGAAAAAAAAGACACTACACTACCTGAAGTAAGACTGTTGTAAACTTTAACTTCTAAAGGCTTTCCACACACCATTTTCTTACAAGCTGATATTTATGAAGTTATTAATACAAATAGTATTCTGACTAATACTATAGAAATGGCTGAGCATTTGGAATTTATAAGATGCATGTACAGATCGTGCTTATTTTGTTTGGGGTTGTGTTGTTGTTGTATACTAATTTACATTTAAATTGTTATCCATGTGGAAAGAGAGGGAAGCATGGTACGGTGCTTTCATGTACCGCCTTCAGTCATAAGAGATACAATTTACATGCTATGCTTGAAAAATCTCCCTCCTGCCCAGGGAGGAAATAGGTCAAACCTGTGCTCAGTTGTTTTTCATCACTTCAGTCAGTTTGTGTGGGGACACTGAAGGCGGCGCACAGGAGAAAATAAATGAGATGACAGATGAAGCCTGCAATTGTTTAGGATGGTGTATGCTCTACATGTATCTCTGTATGACCCAGCCAAGGCAGGAAGGAAGCTAATCAGTTCATTTTATATTCAGTATTGACAACAGGAGGGGTTCTTACAGGGAACAAAGATAATCTGTCCTTTACTTGATACTCATTTTGGTTGCTAAGAAAACATGCATATGCAACAGAATGGGAGGTATCACGCTGCTTGGTGGTGACCCCAGCTGAAAGCAATATACCGTCAGTCTGCCTAAAGGGATGCCTCAGCAAGGAAATTCTAATATTTTTCCTAAAATATTTGTTGTGAATACAACAGATTCACAGTCGGAGAGTGAGGCTTCCCCTGTGAAACGGCCACGGCTACTGGATGACAGTAATGACAGGCCTGAAGAAACCAGTCGATCCAAACAGAAGAGTAGACGTCGATGCTTCCAGTGCCAAACGAAACTGGAACTAGTACAGCAGGAGCTGGGATCATGTCGCTGTGGTGAGTACCCTTTGTCAGCAGCACCCGGCTTTCGGACGCAGCCGTGCGCAGATCTGCGTCACACACGGAAATACAGAGAACGCTCGCGCTTTTCACCTTGGAAAGATGCTTTAAACAGAAGCTATAGCTTCCACTGGTAGCAAAAATTAGTTCCTGTCTAATTTCCCCTTTAAAACTTTGGCCTTGATGTAGTGCCTTGTCTCAAGAGATGCCAGATATTAATGAATTTAGCTTCCAAAGTCCCTGTAAGGCAGGAAGGGCATCATACCCACTTGACAGGAGAAGAAGCACAAAGCTTCAATAAATATGCAAAGATAAGAAGGTTTCTATAGGGTGTAAAGGAACATAGGTCAGTATCTGCTTCTGCATGTTATAATCACATTAATATTAAAAACTTAAATCCAAAACCCCCCCTAACTAAAAATAGTTTCATTCTCACACTTAGTTTGTGAGGGGAAGACTTACTGTTCACCATACACTTAAAATCATCTAACTTGGCTTTTCCAAAGTTGTTGACACTATTCAGGTAGTTTAATTGAGGATGATAATCCCAAGCAGACACCTAATTTGGGCCTTCATTTATATGCAAATAATCTTTCTGAAACAATAATTAATGTGACTGGATTGCAAAGGAAATGCTCTCTCCTTCATGGAACAGTTGCATCCTTAACTGGTTTAAATGTGCTTGTTAGACCCACTGATAATGCATGTGGTACTTTCACCTGCTAATTATCTTTTCATATAATCGTGTATTGAAGGTTGCATTGAACTCTGACAATGCTTGTATTGGTTCATTTGGAGAAGTTTATTTCAGTTACTCCATTGTGTCTCGGCCAGGGGATAATTTCCAAAGGATCAGCACAGATGATGGGTGCAATTCACGTTGCACCTGTGAAATATAAAATCCTGTGTTAAAACCATTTTCTGGAGAGAAGGCATGTCCTTCTGAGCAGCAGTGTGGAGAGGAAGGGTAGGCTAAGGTAGTTACAAAGACAGTTAATCCTATACTGAGTACCAAATGCCAAGTGAAGACAAGCAGTAGAAAGCTGCAAAGATTTTGTGTTGTGCTTTGTTCTCTTCTTCAGCATCTGTCTTCAGGCTGTAGAGATTACTGTTGTGTTGGGCTCTTTTGGACATGAGATAGGCTTTGTTTCACTATTGGAGCACTGGCACAGAATTAACATATATTATCTGTGAAGCCACCAAACATGAAATCAAAAGCTGTAATATTGAAATTCTTGTTATGGAAATCATGTGTCAGGATACTTTGAAGTGTCTGGTAACATTTTTGTCAAACTGAAGAAATTCAGGGCTATCAATGACACATTTTGGTATGGCTCTTTCTGCTCAGCATAGTAGAGGCAGGAATTTCTGCTCTTGGTCTGCTATTCTCATGTGTGCAACAACTCAGGCTGCTCGTGGGTACCTGACTGAAGTAGCAGAATGGTCCCTAATATTGGGAGCAAGAGAGTTTGAATTTTGAGGTGGATTGGATAAATGATTGCTTAACCATTACGTAGCATCATTAATGTTTCTTTCCCTCATTCCGCAATATTGGAGCTGTGTAAGAGCAATTAAGTTGGAAGCAACTTTTAAAAAGCCCTTTTATTGATCAGTAATGCTTTTAAAATTATAAAATAAGACCTGCCTTTTTTTTTCCTGTAAACTGAATTTAAGATATATTTGGTTGGTTCCTCTCAAGTTTTCATGAAGTGGTTCCATAATTCAATACTGTTGCAATATAAATGTTGTAGGAATCATTCTTTAATTTTCTACTAGTGGATATATATAGCTTTATGGAAATATTTCTGTTAAAGTTCATAAAATGTGTTAATAAAACATGAATGTGAAAAAAATCCAGAATTCCTCAGCAATAAGTGAGGAGATGAAAATTTGAGGTCCTGTGTTAAATCCTGTACAATTTGTATTATAACCATTTCTATTCCATACTTTCAGTGAGAAAGTAGAAGGCAGGGGTCTATTTCCATGTGTACAACAGGTCTGAAAAAACTGGAGATCTTTGGTTTCTGTGCAGTTACAATGTTTCATTAATACTGTGTGCAGTAAGGGTGTGTTATCTGTGCTCTGATGTGATGTGAATGTGGGCAATACCCTGTGCCACTTATATTTAATAGTCAGATTAATAAGAAGCAAGCAAAATGCTACCACTGAGCAATCTGAGCTTCACATCACCCACACTGCTTTACCAAGAATCAGCAGCATATGGCTCTGGTCAGTTTTAAAGATGCTGCCTGAGAAACCACTTTTGCTAGCTTGTCCTGCTGTCTGTAAAATTAGGTTGCTTTAGGTCATGAATGACAAGCCCATTTAAAAACCATGGGAGGAGGTGATGGAAATGCAGTAGAACAAATCTGTCAAATTCTCATTTGTTTAAAATATTTCCTAAATCCACACATGACTGGGTTATCCTTTTCTGTCCTAATGTGAAGCACAGGTAATGATGTGTGGTCAGGTGGAGGTGATGGGATAGAATGAAGTGGTGTAAGATAAGCACATACACTCTTCAAAAGTAATGATCAACATAGAACATTGTTTGAACTGAGCTTTGAACTGCTGCTATTAAATTCTTGGCATCTTAATCCTGAACCAAAGCAATGGGAAAAAATGGGGGAAACCCCTCCCAGTTCTAAACGTTAAAGAGAAAATCTGATATCAGGATCAATAAAAAGGCAGACACCATCTTCAGAATGACAAATGTGTGGGTTTGTTTGGATGTAAGGAAAAAGGATTCAAAGCATAAAAATGTTGATCTAAAGTTGTGTCTGAAACAGTCTTGTTAAAATCCAAATTAACTCCACAGACCAACAATTTAATTGTGTGCTGTTGCACATCTTCTTGTCCTAATGTTAAAAGTACTGGAAATCATCTTACTTTTTGATGATTTGTCCTGGTGAGTCCTCCAGTGAGATTTTTAGTGAGACATAGTGGAAAGGAAAATGTATGCATGCTGAACAATGTTTTAATGTAGACATATCTGCAAATACTGATCCAGTTAACTGGGGCTTGTCCAACAAGGCACAGCTGTTTTGGCAGGGACACAGAGACTGACTGGTGCTTTACACCGCCTCGGAGATCTTTGGCAGGCTGCTATATTGCTTCTGCTGTCTCCTGTAAGCCCTGTCCAGAGAGAGGTGACGCTGCTGAGCTCATTCCCTTGACACTACATGGAATTTTAGACAGATTTGACAGTGCTGCAGGGCTTTGCTGTGAAGAACAACAATTCACTACTGAGAAGGGAGTTCCAGCAATTCAAACACAACATTTTTCAGATGTAGAAAAATTTGTTTGTTTTCATACACACATACTCTCAAGATCTTTTTTCATTCTTCTTCTGCTCTGTTCAAGTTATTAACTGCTGACAAGAAATTCACATCTCATAAATAATGCTTAAGAGCCATTGCTATATAAATTGAATGTGTTATGAATTGTGATGGGCCTTTTTGTAGCATTCTATGCCCGGAGCAGGAAGAACAGAGGATGTCATTTTCATTAATTTCTAATGAGGTGCCAATTAAAGCTAAGGAAGGAACTCAGAAGGGAAGAGTCACAGAGCTCCCCTGAATCCTGTGCCCTGGGGCTGTCAAACGAGTGTGCTGCCAAGCCTCCTCTGAAAGTTCCAGTAAATTACAAACTCATCCAGAGCGCGCACAAGACAAATTCGGCTTCCCTTTGATCTTCAAAAGAGCAATTTGTAAGACGAGTTCTGAGCCTCTTCACACAGCAAACTGGGGGAAGTGATAGGAATTGTTAATTGCTGATGCACTTTGCAAGCTCCAGTGAGAAAGAGAAAATTTAAAATTAATTCTCATTTTGAGCTTCTGACAGGATAACCTTTACATCAACACCACTAAAACAAAATCAGCTTCCTGAGCACTGTTTGTAGGTGACAGTAAGAGTTGGCAAGTCCTGCAGACAGCAGTATTCTCTAGTTTCAGCTGGATGGACCTTCCAATAGTTGCGTGTCTTACAATGGGTAATGATTTATTGAAATAATTTTTTTATTTAATATTAAATTTAGGAGTCAGTTTTATCATCAAAGAATTGCAGGAATCATATTCTTCAAGTTACACTCTGTTACAGCATTTCTGCAAGCAGTCTGAAATCAACTGCCTGTGATCCTTGATCTGAAAAGGAAGTTGTCTCAGTGTCATAACTGGGTGGTTACCGGAGAGTTGCTTCAAAACTAGGGGCAGTGAATGTGTGAGTGGAGGTAGCTATAAAACACCGAGTTCTGGAAATGTATTGTAAAAAAGGCAGGTTGATTAGTTGCAAATTACACTATAAATTTCTAGGCCTGCACTTAATTGCTTGACTAGATGTATATTGCTGTGTACCATTTTAAAAGACACTGAGCTGTAAACTTTTAATCTATAGAATTATTTGCACAGAAAGCAAAACTTAATTTTATGGGATAGGCTTACAGTTTTACAGTAAAAAGTAGTTCTGGTACCACTATTTCTGTAAAGCCAACACGCAGAAATCTGCAGTGACCTCATTGTTGGAATTGCATGAGAAATATGAGAATATTCTAAATAATCAGTAAAGGAACATTTGTCATGTTAGACCAACTTCTAGTCAGCAGTTAAAGAAAAATTAGTGTAGTGTGCCAGCTCTGCAGCAGCTTTTGAGTAGAAGGGTTTGGTGTTTGTGGGCCACGTCCTTACGGGTGTGTCTGCAGCTCAGACTCCGCCTGTCTCTTGGCAGTCAGGGGGGTGGCTGAGATAATGGGCCCTGCAAAGCAAGCCAGGCTTTAGCTTCCAGTGGCAGTGCCTTTGGTTTGTGTGCTTCACAGATAGGAACTGTAATGTTTTTCATGGTCTTGGGCCAGAGGAGATACTTAAGAGGATGGGAAGATGCTGAAACCTTCCAGCTTGATCACACTTAAAAAAAAATTGCTCAGTCATGTTGCATTCTGATCAAACACTTGCTAGCCATATTTCTTGCCTCTGTGGACAAGGAAGCTTTTCTTGGAATTTTACTGACCTAGGTGATGTCATAAGCTACAATTTCCTGGAATGCATCTGGCCTAACAGCTGTGCACTCGCTGCTGCTCTTGGGGGAGGCTGCTGTGAGCACTAAGCTCAGGCAGAGGTAAAGGCAGAATTTTTGTGGTTTGCAATTTTAGTTTGTGAGATGTTGGCAAGTACTGATTTTTGTCTGGTTTTTCATTGGAAGGGATGCAGTTCCCACATGGGCTCTACAGCAATAAGACTGAGCCAGGAAACAAGAGTCAAACTTTGCCACTCAGCCAGAGAGCCACCTCAGGGTGCTGAGCACCTGCAACTGAGCGTGGAGCACATGGCCCACCACAGACTGCTCCTTTAGAAAGGCATAAATTTCCTTCCTAATGCTTATTTTTCCACAAATCTCTAATAATCTGCTGAAATTCTTTTCTTGGTGTTACTGTTGGTTTATTTCGTTTTGGTGTAAGCAAGGAATAAGATGGAGACAAAAACAGACTCCTCTCAAGCACCAGCAGAAGCAAAATACATCCACACAGCAGAGATTGTACCTATTTTACAGATAAAATGGCAGCAAGTCTCACTGCCATTGAGTAATCAAAAAAGTGGAAGAAAAGCAGATGCAGATTCTTAACTTTGATAAAAGAGCTGGTGGTACATAAACACAGGAGATGAAGCACTTGTTTGAATTGTGCCAAAATAAATTCGGTGTGATTTGATTTACTCAGCTAATTTAGAAATAATCTTCAGAAAGACAGGAAAAAAGAAACAAATTTGAATAGATAAGCTTTCCATCTTTATACAAAGTTGTCAAACATGTATTGAAACGAATGTTTTCTCTTAAAACTTGGTAAAATGTTAAATCATAGTTCCATTTCCATGGAACGTTTTTCTGTGGAGGAAAATTTGTAATGGTGCTGGTAAATTCACTTTCTAGATGGATAAGGTTTATCTGGTACAAACCAAAATGGCTTCAGGGCATGATTATGTCTTGGTATAACAGATGTACTTCCATTGATTAAATGAAATATGCACAGTGCTTCTGGAGAGTATGAGTCAGCCAGTTCAGTAAGAAGTATTAAAATAAATCTTATTAGTGACCGGTTATGTACTACAGTTCTGGCAAGTCTTACTGTCAGCCTGTAAGATGTACCACATTCAGCTGTCTTGTGTTGGCTGTTCTCCTAAGGGAGTTGCTCCCAGAATAGTTCTTTTGCTTCAGCCATTTCTGGAATGTCCAGCATCTTACCTTATATTGCTCCAAGTATTACAAAAATACTCAAAACCCCACAAAGGCTATTGAATTTTGAATTTGAAGGGGGGGGGGAAGGGGGGGATTATTTTGTTGTATTTTATGAAGGTGTTACTCCAACACTCCAATTTAATTGATAGGGAATAGGAGCTGTTAACTGATGTTGGTCTTTCTGACTAATATATATTCTGAAAGTACTGGAAATGAAGAAGTTGGTTAATTGGTGCATCATAGATTCCAAGTGTGGGACCCAGAAAAATTCTTTTGTGTCTAGGTTTCAGAAAAGCTGTCCACAGCTTTAAAAGTGTTAATGGAGTTCATGCTCCTTATAATTGGGAATCATGAAATACTGTTTGAAGAGGCTCCAGTGTATTTCTCCAGCTTGTTCAATTAACATGGGTTTCTTACAGGATGTGCTGATTTTGATTTGTTCCATTGTGCTACCAAAAGTTTGGCAATGTTGATTTGGTAATGTCTGCTGGGGCTGTTCCTTACCTTCCTGTAGTTGCAATCAGTCCATGTAATTGAAGTGGGCTGCTCATCTCTTAAGTCCTAAAGTTCTCCTTAAGTAAAACAAGTTGGAGTGTTCCTTCTAAAAACAAAAAGTGGTTTTATTTTGACTTTACTGATGTGGTAAGTCCTTCAGTATCTAACCTTCTGGGGGGTTTTCAAATGGCAACCGCAGTACTGGGTAAAAATTCAGCATTTTGTAGGTGTCCCACATTAAGTCTGTCCTTCCCTACATACCTGTATTGTGGTTACAGAAGAATGAAGGGTATCCATAAAGTGAAAGATGGTGCAGTTTTTAATTGTCTTGTATGCACAGGAGACACATGGCTTAGTGAACTTGAACATAAAAATGTATCTGACACTACCTTAAATCTCTTCCAGTAGCTTTAGGGAAGTATTTGCTCAGTTTCTGAGTCAGTTTTTTCTTATGACACAAGGACAGATAAGTCCCCCTAAAAGCGATTCAAACATGTTTGTCCATATGTTCACAAACAGCTGTGCACAGAAGTACTGATTCTATTAGTGTTTGGTATTTGAAATAGACACAGAAGGCCCAAAAATATGACTTAATGATCTGACAAATCCTAAGGAAATCCTCTGACCACGAGGTAAGGCTTAGGTAGGGAGGAATGTGAATTTTGTTGATGAAAGTCTAAATTACTCACAGGAAGAAGTGAGGAAAGAACATAGCCACAACTGCTGCTTCAGAACTGGGAGGAGAAAAAGGATATTGAAAGGAATTGTCTAAATTTGCTTGAAAAGTCAGGATTCTTCCCAGGAGCTGGGGTATTTTTCCCCTCCAAACTAAATAAATAAAATCTTATCTTAGAGGAAAATACCACCTATGGCCCTAAATGACATAATTCAGTTATAAGAAGGTGTTAAAGGTAGGTACTGAGGCTTGAGATTACTTGATGTGGATATTCTAAGGAAATTGATGTCCTAAGGGAATGGCATTAAGATCAGTGTGCATCAGTTTTCACAAAAGTAAAAAGAGCAGTATTAGTCTGTGTCAGGGCCTTTTAGTATTAAGTATTATTGGCCTTGGAGGAAAGTTTCAAGAGCTGAAAAAGTGTATAAATGGATATTATAATCACTTAGGAGTATTTTGTAAGTTTTTTTAAATTATATATTTATTTACTGTATCTTTATACGTATTGAAATGCAAATGCTTACAGAGGTGATCAGAGCTGTTAAACTTTCCTGAGTTGCTGAAAGTTTTGCAAGTTATAGGCACAAATCCCAAGTGTATGGGAGTCCTGCTGTATTCTGAACAAGCAGGAGCCAGGAATGTTTTGTAAGTCTACACCAAAAGCAAAAAAAAAAAGTGGAAGTGTACATTGCTCTAAGCATTTGTTTTCCTTTGTGGTAAAAATGGGGCTTCTGAATGGAGCTCTATTTTCCTGTGATTAGAAGAAGAATTACTCTTGACACAGATTGCAAGAGGCTACAGTAACAGAAAACTTTCATGGAGCAGAAGGTGTAATCTAAGAGACCCTGGACATTAGGTGTAAAGTGGGAATGAAGACATAAAGCACATTTTATTTAGGTTTAAAAGAAGTAGAGCTGCTTCTCTTGTTTGGCCAGCAAGCCTAGCTGCTGTCAGGCTGTAGATCACTACGGCGCAACCCCTTGGAAGCTACTGAAACCCAGGGCATAAATAATACAGCTCAGGAAATACACTGAAAGTCAAACCTGCAATCATATTCAGCGTGTGATAAAGGCAAAACACATGCAGGATCCAGGAGAACTGTTAGAATTAATGCAACACGTACTGGATGTTAGCACAGACCCTTTCATTATTCATTCCAGTTCTTTATTAGTAGCCTTATCTTTCCTGCATTTTCATTGGGCTAAACAAAATGACGCACATACATTATTGAATCACTAGGTATTGCTTGCTATTTTAATTAACTTTCTGGGTACACTTCAGCTTTTAATTAAATCCTCAGCTTCTGGGAGAAGTGTATTAGCTCAAGTGGGCTTGGTGTAGAGAATTCTAGAAGTATTAGTGCTCATGCAGCTCTTTTTAAAGTGTTAAATATTGCACAAGTCCCTGCTCTGACCTTAGGAGAGCTCTGTCATCCACCTGACATTTCTCAGGACACTTTATTAAGGTTTCACACCTCTCAAAGCTAGAGAGTCTACACTGCTCAAATCTAAATATGTTGAGTAGGAAACAAATGCTTCTTGATAAGCTGGTATAACCCATGGAAGATCTAATTTTGTAGCAGTGCTAACATTTTCGGTAGTGTAACCTGTTAGTATGAGTTACCTCTACTTCATTAGCTGCCTTGGACACTAGGAGGCCTTTTTGTCATAATTCCGCTTTTTTACTGTACATTCTGTTCTTTGGATTAATTTTCCCACATACTATAGGATATAACCTTGTGAAACTAGCAATGATTTGGGAGGTGCAGTATTATTTCAGTGTGTCTTGGTCCTGCAAACGTGGCAATGAATACTCCTTTTACAAGTGTAGCAGTGATACGAATTCCTCTTGAATACATCATTGCAAAATCACACGGTTATTCAGATAAGGAAACTTTTCACCTACCTGAAGTCTAAACTTTTAATTTTGAACCTTGCTTTTCCTCTCCTTAAAATAAGTTGAACATTGATGTTCACTATCTGATACCTCACTTGATGCTTTGTTGGGAGCAAAATGGTTTCTTCAAAAATTCTCTCGTTAAAATAAAGTTTAACCAGTTTTGGTTGTTAGGGGGTTTTTTCCCTGCCTTTGTGGTTCAGCAGTCACACAGGCCTTCGGTGAAAAATGTTACTTCCAGTTATATCGACAGTTTACATGACAAACTAAAATGCTGATTTCTGGGAAACTGCATCCTTTATCACAAATGAACTGGGACCAGAGCCCAGTTCTGCAGAGATTTCAGAGGAGTGGTAACCCAGCAGTTGTGGTGGTTGGAGAGTGAGCTTGTGGTGTCACAGCTGCTGCTTGTGCCTGACTGCTGTGGGTGAAAGCTGAGACTAAAAACCAGGGACAGTGTATAAGGTCAGAAGGGGAGCCTACAGATGTCATTGTCACCAGTGTGTAAGTCAGTGACCTCTGAGGTATGAAGCAGTTCAGAACTACTGCTTGCATGGTGTGTCTGTGGGAGTAATCCTGGACCTAAATTGCTCTGATAGTCTGTCCCCAGTAGACAATGGCCTTAAGTTA
Organism: Nicator chloris; assembly: GCA_013400495.1. Taxonomy (NCBI): domain Eukaryota; kingdom Metazoa; phylum Chordata; class Aves; order Passeriformes; family Pycnonotidae; genus Nicator; species Nicator chloris. Next base: position 20,845 of record WAAE01002869.1, read on the forward strand.
CAAATCTGTAGTGGGCGAAGAAGTTGTGATATGGAAGGTTTACTCTCCAGTGCTTGAGTTCTGTACAGCAAGAAAAATATCTGGTCCAAATGAAGTGATTTAACCACTGTCTTCTTCTGGTACATGATGGAACTGGGACACAATTCTGACTGAGACCTGCAGTACTCAGCCAGACCTGACCCATAGCAAACATTTTTTTAATGGCAGCTTACAATTACAAAGTAGATGTGCTGTATTTATGACTTCGATTCATTACGGATTCTTTGAAATGTAGAAATAATTTCCTGGAAACCTTAGTTCTGTTCCTAAACATTTTCCCTACTTCTCTGGGGTTAGTGTTCGTTACAGCAAAAGTAAGAATTGAGTCTAGTGGAATGCCATTATCTTAATTTTTCCCGCTCCAAATACAATGTCTTCAAAGAAATAAGAGGAAACTTTGAGTTGTTCTTCTTCGTTCCAAAGACAAGGAATAGAACAGTGTCCTGTGTAGAACCTCCTTAAGAACTGTTGATCCAAAAAAATTCGCCTAAAAATCCGCACGCGCTGTGTCCTCAAATGATAGAAATTCTCTGTTCAAAATTTGTGTCACATTTAATGTAGGCAAAAACAGCTTGACGTCTTTCTGTGCAAGTAGTCAGATAAATAGGAAAGTGTATTTGAAATTAGCACAAACTGGGATAAAACATAGTTTGTTTGCAGAGTCTCCACAATGCCAAACTGCATCTCTTGGGTTCTCCCTAAAGCAGATCCCCAGGCTTATGATCTTAAAGAAAATAGACAGAAAACAACTTTGAAACACAGGTTATACGTGACCAAACTTGGAAATACAAAGTCTTTTCCTTGCAGTTGAAAGAATTCTTGCAGAATCTTTAACCGTACCTGTCCAGTGGCTGGTACAGGATTATGATTATGTCCTCTCTCTCTCCTGTATACAACTTCTTCCATTCACTTCTTGGGCAGTCCTTTCAACAAATGCTTTTTCTGTCTCTAATGCAGATACATACACATGGCTTTACCCTCTTCATGGCAGAGAGCAAAATAGAAGGGAAAAAAATTCTTTGTTCCCTTGTTTTCTCCTAAGCATAAAACCAGTAGTAGAAAATCAAAATGAATCTGTAGGATCTCATGAGCACTCTTATGTAGCACCAGAGATATCACAGAGCTATATGCTTCCAGATCTGTATGAAGAAGAAAATACTGAAAACTAAGTTGCAGTGATCATAGCAAAGGGTTAGAAAAATAAGTTAATAGGAAAAGTACACTTCATCCTACTGTATGTTTTGAACCTTTTGCAGCTGTGCTGTTTGTGAAGATTCATGGAACTGAAATGCCTCAAGAGGGCAATGCTTAAGACAATGTGAATTGATATTTAGAGACTTCTGACTTTGAACACCTAGAGGTTGACATTTCCCATCCACTCAGTTTGGAGTGGAAATGACAGAAAGGACTGCCTCAGTTTTGTGGAGTTTTAATAAATACACCTATCTGGTTAAAAAGCTTCATCATACTGTGGCTTGCTCTCCTTTCCCCTTGGAAATGAATGGCAAGATTCCCAACTAAGTTATTCTGAGGTACTTATCACTTAATCAAAGTCTGTGACAGCTTGCAAAGCTGAGAAAGAGAAACAGAAGAGTTTAGTTCACTTATTTCCAAAACCTCTTTGTTTAGCTTGATGGGATTTGGTTTGGTTTTATAGAAAATATCTGTAAAACTGAAATTTCCTTGAGTTTAATGAAAGCTGACAGTGCTAGTGCAGAGCATTCCCACGGAAGGGAGAGGAGAGGTAATTAGAGTATATGCAAGAATGGAGCCGTGCAAAAGAGAATAATGCAAGATACCAGCAGAAAAGAATGTATTTATATTGCCAAACACAGTGCATATGAGCTGCACTGGAAGCTTTGCCTGGCTGGACTATGGCACATGCTCCTGTCCTTCCATTACTGTGTGTTCTTGCTAAACAGCCTCCAGAACACAGGGAAGCAAGCTGGATCATACTGCTGTTCTCAGGTGCTCAAGCCTTTAGGATCTTGCTTTGTATCTTCATAGCTATTTGTTCTACTCTTCCATTCATTTCTTACCTATTTCATGTGTTTAAAAAAATATTTAATTCCCACACTAACTTACAGTTTTATTGTTAGTATAATTTGCAACACATTAAATCATCTTTCCAGTTTGAGGGGTGGGGAAGATGCATAAATGTTATTTTGGGGATTATTAGACACTTGCAGTGAATGGTGTGCGGTTCTGAACAGTGCTGCTGCAGCATGAGCTGATCTTCTCTGCTTGCTCATCTGCCTGGTTTGGCTGTGATGTGTGATAGCCTACAAATATGTTGATTGTTTAAAGAGATGCTAAAATCTGTTCTTGCACAGAAATCTGCTTGTAGACTCACACAATACCTTGTTAGATAATACACCTTTGGTGTAGTTAGTTTACTTCTAACCTTTGGTAGAGAATTTTTGCAGCATCTTCAACTCTTAAGTCACAAGGTATTTTTAAATTCTGTTTGAACATCTGCTGATTAGAATCTCAAATTTGCAAGAGAAGTAAAATATCTTGTGAAGATCGTGAAAAAGTCAAAGCACAGAGCACAGAATTCTGCACAGGATTATGTCTGTGTTGTTACTAGGGCTACTTTTGAATAGGCTTTGTATAGGGCTCTATACAAACACAGGTCGATTATTAAATAAAATTTGGAAATGGTGTAAGCTGCAATTTCTGACAGTTCTGAACTTCTGCCTGTTGACTTCGGAATGAAAATGATAAATTCCAATCCTAGTGGGCAGGTAAGACGATTTTTAAGTATCAGAAGCTCAGAGTTTTATGGTAATGTTGACTTCACTTTCTTTTACCTACCAATGGGAGTTTCTTTGAATGTATCAAAAGGGTCACTGTAGTATAGAAGGCTAGACCTTCAAAACAGTTGGTGCCTGCAATGAAAGCATAAATGTCTGGAGTGAACAATTAAGATGATTGATGGTACTTGGTAATGAAGGGCTTTGCCTTTCCATGTCAGCAGTGATACTTGAATGGCTCAGCTTTCAGAAACTCAAAAATGTACCAGGGCTTTTGAGTGTAGCAGTGAAGAAGACACAATTGTTTTTCATTACCCACACAGAGCATACTGTAGGCCTGTGATACTCTCTGGTCTGGATTATGGAAGCCTGTTTTGTTTTCTGTTCTTTCCAATATCCCTTTCCCATCAGGTTCCTCAGGAATGACAAAAGCAGCTTCATAGTTCTGGTGTGCAGTCTTGGGCTTCCTTTGGGTGACTCCTCAGTAAGGCAGGGGTGGTGCCCTGCTTTGTCTTTAGCCATTTTTGCTCTGGCAATGTAATGGAAGTGAATTTTTTAATGATGTATTGTGAAGAAGTTTCTGTGGTGCTCAGAGGAGCTCAAATATTTTGAGGCACTACGTAATGTTTTTCCAAGATGTTTCCATTCGGGACCTGAGGAGTGGGTGATTCATAATTTATTTCTAATGTCAGAAAACAACAATTGCAGTGTTGTGAGATGTATTATTGTATTTACTAGATTGAAATCTTCTGTGCTGATGGGGAAAGTCTGGCATGTTTTAGGTTGATGACTTGGGTAAACGAACTTTAGTTGGCAAATGGATTCCCTTTTGCAATGCTCTTTCTACTGGTAGAAAGTTATTTATTTTGTCTTTTAGTTATAGTGTGCTAAAAGAAGCATTTCTGCAGTAAATTCCTTTAGGGGAGACCACCTGTATTTGATACCATCCCATAATGAACTTAACAGCAAACACCCTGCAGGAGTTCATTTATCTAACTAACTTTATAAGCATAAAAGCAGAGTTCTCAGGAGAAAAGGTTTCACCTCTAAATATGGATTGGCATTAAGGATCAAAATACAGATACATCTATTGGCCTTCTCCCCCAGCACACACAAGTTAACAATGGAACTGCTGTACAATCTGATGGCCTTGATATGACATCAGGCACTTGTGCACATGCAGACCACTGAATGCCCATTCTGATTTTCAAACCACTGAAGAAGTGAAGAGTGAATAACTCGAGCAGTAATAACTTAATTGAATATACCCACTCTGAACTAATGAAAAAATGTTCAGAACTACTGTCACTCAATTAGTTGCTGAATAACAGAGTTTTAAAGGCCTTTAAATTTTAAATAAAACCTACAAAAATACAAGTTCCAATCTTGAAAGTGATTTAAGCATTTGTAGCAATGAAACTAAAGACCTGAGTTCTCTTTTTAGAAATGGAGCTTTCAGGAGATGGTCATTGCTAATTCAACCAGAATAAACCCCCTTCTATAAATCAGCCGATATATGCAGAACTATTTTCGTAACATTTAAAATGAGCTTGGGTATTCTTTCATTAGATACTATTTGTTCTAATTAGCAGCACATATTTTTATTTATATATATACAAAATAACAGGTTTAGATCATTTAGTTGCTGAAATCAGACGTACTATTCCAATACTGGGAAAAATGAACATCACCTGTCATTCTTTTGTGGACAGTTACTGAAACTTTGTTCAAGAATGCATAAAAACCCTTTGATGAACAGAAAAAATAAATAATGTTTTGTGGAATAAATATAGCATACAGTACAGATTTTTGTGTGTGAAAACAGGTGCTCTATAAAGAAATAAAAGATATTCAAAAATGAAATAAAGACCAGGCAAAGCACAAGACAGATTGTATTGGGGGTGGCAGGGTAGAAAGGAACATCATGCAGCTGTGCTGGTCTGCATGAGGCTTTGTAAAAGGGGAAGAGATGGGGCAGTTGAAAAGTCACGTTCAAAAGTGATAAATCACGTGGCATGTGTACTTCCTTACTGGATTTACAGAATTGTCAAAGGGTCTTGGTGAAGCAGTGCAGAAGATTGTATAAATTTTCAGGATCTCTTTTCAGTAACATTAGATGGCATTTTTACATATGCTTGTTAAACATTTGGAAAGGATCTGTAAAACTGCCAGGATTTAAAAGCAGTTTTTGTTTAGAAGGGACTGAGACACCTCCTGCCCAGTCTGTATCTTCGCGGTGTCTTGCATCTGCTTCTTAGACATTCATTGCAGATAAGGTGATGAACTTGATTTTTGAGCTCATCCAGTCTGGTATTTATGATTCTGGTACCTGCAGCGGACATTGGTTCAGCAATTTGAAATCTTATTTCAAGAAATAAGGGAAGCCTTCAGACTCTGCTCTCTGTGAGAGAGAACTGAGTGAAATGCCTGTTCAGTATTGGCACTATAGTCCAGGGATATTTTCATTTTAACAATCAGACCTTGAATTTTTGGCACCTTGGGAAAGATATTTGTCACATTTGAGTGTGGTATGACCCAGATTGAGATTGAAGTGGAGGCAATGATCACAAGGAGTGAGATACATAGCAATTCAATCTGTGAGTTTCCATCCATATTTCTGAACTGTACATACCAATACAGAAAACTTGTCTTTTTTGGCTTTGTTCCTAGAACTGGGTTTCAAAGCCAGCCACAGATAATAGGCATATCTTTTCATAGCCTGGTGCTACTGAAACAAAGAGCAAAGATAAATCAATTTGTCTTCACTTTTTAAAAATAATTCCATGTATGACACTTTTTCCCTCTTTGTTTTCTTAACAATCACTCTAATATAAAGGTAGCGTGTTGTTCTCTCCTGCAATTGATCTTTTACAGTGCAGGAACTTAAATTACTTCACACACACATTCTCATATATATGTGTGTGTGTATATATACACAAAACACTCTCCCAATCATTCACTCACTCATTTTTATCCTTTTCCATCTCTCAAATATCATAATTTTGTGAGTTTAATATCCTTCGAGCATTTGAGGAGCAGCAGTAATGTAAAGCATTCAAGTAAGAGGCGGAGTGTTACTCTTTGCACCATCAGGCAGGAAAAATATCCCAGCACAGGCGATATTGTATGAACCATACTTGGTTTTGTATACAGCGGGCTCGCGAGCCCTTTAATTGTGTGACTTCCCCCTCCTATAGCATCTTAATGCTACTTAACTGCTATTTAACATTCATTTTGGAGGTGGGAAATTTGAGGCAGTTTCTCTACTGTTACAAAATGTTAGGGACAAAGAAGAAAAAAGCTGATTTCTTTTGTAGACTAGAACGTGGTGGCTGTGGCAGATGCCCTCCTCACCTGCAGAGAAAAGTATAGGCGTGTTTCTAAGTCACATGCTCCCTGGAAAGCTGAGTAACATGGAGCAGCTTCAGACAACAATACAATAACCTCATCTTCTCAGCTACAGAGCAAAGTGATGTGGCCTGACAAGTCCCTGTGTCAAATGCCTGTTCCCCCCGCTCTGGTTAGTGTCAGAATGGTTCATGGGGAGAAGCTTCTGAAGACCGGGATAGCAAAGGAGCAGTGAACCCTCCCGCCGTCACTGCCGACACTGGCAGTGAGGAGGAAGAAAGGTGCTTACATTTAACAGTTCTGACTTGAAAATCTGCTTGGGAGCTCACCCTAGAGTACCATAGGCATGAATTTCAGAAATGACAACAAAGTCCACTTAAAAGTAGGAAAGATTTCAGCAAAGGTAATTAAAACTCAAAAGCATATGTGGACGTATTTAGTCTAGATGATTTTGGAGGTTTCATGTATAAGATGAGAGGATGGCAAAAAACCCCACAAATCTCGTATGACTTGAGCTTTGGTACGGTGTTGATAAATTCTCAACAAAATGCAGTAAATGATCAGATATTCATTACCCTGTAAGAAAATAAGTAAAAGCTTTAAACTGGCACTAATTTTTGAGAACTGAGTAATCCCCCAGTAGACGGGGTTCCTTCTCTTGTGGTTCAGGTGAGATGCCACCTCTGTAAGCAGTCCCTAACCGTGTCTCTTGTCCCCCTCTGGCAGGTTACGTGTTCTGCATGTTGCACCGCCTGCCTGAACAGCACGACTGCACGTTCGACCACATGGGCCGCGGGCGCGAGGAGGCCATCATGAAAATGGTGAAACTGGATCGGAAAGTAGGGAGATCTTGCCAACGCATTGGCGAAGGATGTTCCTGAGTGCAAGACTGCAACCAAATGCTGTTCTCTTAGTTCACTAATGTTAGCCTTATTTAGGACAAAGTCAGCCAGACACCTTGTACTAGGCAAGTTTCAGACTACAGCCAATCAGTTTCCTTTCTTTAGCCAACCGTCCTGGTACTGTAGTTTAGGGATTGATGGTGGTTGAAATTGATCTCTGGCTGGTTACTAAGGTGCCTGCTAGCCACCGTATAAAAATAAAACATGAAGAAATACTATTTTTGAGTATGGCTAGTGGATTTAAACAAAGCAAGAAAAATCCAAAGGCTTCTGTTGTTGCTGGAGTCACTCTAAAAGCCTTATGCTGGAAATGTTCCAGCTGCAGAGTTAAAACAAATAGTTGTAGAGAAGCTGGTGTAAAAGTTTGCTATGCACATGGCTTTCGGACAAACTGTTTCATGTGCAGCCTTTCACCTCTTCACTGCTACTGAATCCTGAGGAGGTGAAATACTACTTGGAGCAGCAACTGCAGCTGCTTAAGCCCAGACGACCTGACTGGTCACTCGTGCCTTTATCGCGTGTGGCTTTTGAGTTAGGCAGTGTCACCAGCATCAGGGATTCTGTTGGGGTAGGAACACCTTTCTGGTTCTTCCCAGGAAGCCAAAAAGAAAGGGGGACAGAGATTCTTATGAAAAATTTTTATATGTATCTTACTATAAAGAACCTATCAGGGTTGGTTTTTTTCTTTTTTTTTTTTCTTTCTTCTCTGTTAAATTATGATCTCTCTTTAAAGCCAACTCCATCCTGGAGCAGTAAATGGTGCATAACTTTTTACATGGCATCCACAGAGATCCTACGCATTGTGTGAACAGATTCCACGTACCTTGAGCAGTGCAGCCATCCCACTGGCCGAAACCTGATTGGCTCTTGTTTGCCTTTTGCTAAGTGCAGGTATCTGATGATTGATCAAATAAGGCTAATTCACAGCACAGTAGCCATGGCTGGATTCTACAGACTGACTTTCTGTAGCTAGACTTACATATTGGGGAAAAAAGGACATTTTGTAGCAAACGGAATTCAGTAACAGTATTGGGGAACAACCTGTAAAACAAACACCCTTTGTCAGAATGAGCTCGTGTTCCTCACGTTCAGAGTGTCAATGAGATAATCAAAAGGGCCCCACCAGCCCTCCTTCTATGCAGCTGAACGCGCCCACGAAAATCCCTGCCCGCAAAGTGAGTATAGCAAGTGGATGTGAAAAGCATGACCTGGATAGAACATTCCGGATCTGGTTAGAGCCGTGGTTCTGTGTTACGGTGTGTCACGCTGAGCTGAGCCAAACCGCACCAGCTTTGCCACTTTGGAAACATAAAAGCAACCATCATAACCGGGCTGTCTCCTGCTGCACACAGGGCTTACGCAGGTAAAATGATTCGTGCCGATGTCGCCTAGCTTAATCCTGAATGAGTTTAACTTCTCAGTCGATTAGTAAGTTAATAACAAGTGGGTAAATTTGTAAGAAAACCTGAGGGAGGGATTGACTGTATCTCATCTTCAAAAACTGGGCAGAGCTGAAACATCAGGGGTGAAGTAACCTGTCACTTGGAAAACCCCAGCTTGTACGAGTCATCCTCCATTCTACTTGCTACAGGTAATTAACTCCTTATAGGCCAAATTATACTGTTACTTTGGTAGCCAGTTAGGAACATTTAACAGTGAGACAACTAATTAAAAAAAAGAATACATATATATATAAACGTCTCTCCACACACACAGCTCGGCATCTGACTGTATTAGCATTAACCATGAAGCAAATCAGAAGTGTCCCATCATTATAAATGCAAGCTGTCTGGAAGGCAAGCTGTTTTTTTTTTCCTTGTTCTTATTCAAGAATATGAACCAGCAGCAAAAACTTCTGTAATGGGCTGCATTTTCAGGAAGTGGTCCTGGTGAGAGGGACTGTCCAAGGATATTATTTACATTTGCTGTGAGGAGTTTAAAAAAACCCATGGATTTTGGCGGCTGCTGTGATACGCACTTTCTTTTCCTACAAAATCCTATCCTAACATTTGATGGGCATTCTGATTGATACACAAGATTTTTCTGCATTAATACTGAAGATGCTATTTTGTTCCTCCTTAATATTCTCTTTAATCTCGTTACAAGTGCACAGACGGTTTCAAGGTGGCTCTTGAGAGGACACTACTTAAAGTTCATGTGAATTATGGACAATGTTCACTTTAAATAAAAAGTTGGGGAGGGGGTTGTTCCTTTGCAGTATCTGTTCTGTGAAGTTTGTTAAACGTAAAGAAAGCTTAAGTTCTTGTATCTTAAAAGAAGATCTTATTTAACCCTTTTGTGTTCTAGATTTACTTACACATGTAGCCTAGAGCTCAGTTTTAGTTTAACATTGTGAAAATATTAAAAGAATCTTGTAACTTTATTCTTTTTCCTCATGCTAAAAAGAAAATTAAACCAATCAGATTAAAGTTTGAATTCCTTTCTGCCTATTCCAACAGGTCTTGCTATTTTGCACCATATCTGCTGTAAATTCATGTAAGGGAGAAGACCAAGGTTAGGTCAGTAACTTCAAGCTGAATTTACAATTGGTGAAGGGTGGACAGGATTTTCTGCAGGTTTGGAAGGGAAGGATAGTATTTCTGCTGGGTTTGAATTGAGGGATTTGTTTTGTAAGCAAATCTACTGTAGCCGGTTTCATCCATTTAACTTTGAGGTTAGATACAGTAATCAAATGACTAAGCTGTACATACTCTTCAAATCAAATGCATACTGTACACTGTATCACTGGCATTAAAATGTCTTAAATGTTCTTTCATGCACTTTGACTGCTTCACCTAGAGTAGCTGTATTCCAAATCAGAACGGGCTATATTCATAATGGATAAACAGAGGAATAACGATTATTTCTTTCTCATTTAGTTGCTAAAAACACAAGGCTAGTTAAAAATCCCACAATTTACTGTATTAGAAGGAGAGAGAATGTTATACTAATAACTTTTTTAAAGTTTTGAAAATCGTTTGGAATTGAAGTTGTGCCTGTTTCATGGGACATATACAACCAGATTTTTTTCTCAAATTCTTATGGTACTTTCAGTTATAAAACTGCAGGATTCTTGAACAAGATGGCTGTGTTCTAGTAAAGGTAAGTTACATAAATGGCTCTGCCTTTTCATCCTGTTTCAAACCTGTGACCAGGTGCAAGCCAGGGCTTCTAGGAAAAATAAGAATTGCCTGGGAATGTTGCTGTGTACCTGTTCTGTTTCGAAGCAGCTCCGTGTCTTGAGTGAGCGGCAGCACATCTGTAACGTGAGGTACCTGAGAACATGAACTGCTCTTCAGTAGTGCACAGGCAACACCCTGAAAAGAGTCCTGGTGCCATTCCAGCAATCCAGAAGTTATAGTAGCTGCTTTTATCAGCTCAATGGCAGGTGATAAATACATTCAAAACTTGAATTTTGCATGACTCTTCTTTTGGACAGATTGTAATTCCCTGGCCTAGTGAATACAATGTCCTCTTTATATTTGGCTTTGTATTCACTGTGGTGTTCAGTTCATTCTGTAATCAGCAGTTCCTTCTGTGATTATGCTACATCTTAGATATAAAGCTCTAGGGGATAAAAGCACTTTTTTTTTAATCTTACAATGTTTATTTCAGTACAAAGACTCATCAGGGAGGAAAACTGATATTAACTGTGTCATAAAAGTACAGATTTTATAATAAACTCCAAGAACTATGTCAGTGTAATATCTGACAGCACCTGTCTTCACACTTGATGTATAGACAGTTAAGTGCCCTGAGAAATTTTAGTAACATTCTCTGTGTTGTAGTGTAGTTACTGATACTGTCAGTCATCAGAAGAACAGCCAAGAGAAGGTCTAAGCAAAGTAACCCCTTAATGTAACAATGAGCTTGTAGCCAGTTCTTGCTGGAAATGAGTTCATATTCTCCTGGAAACTTTTATGCCTCGAAAACCAATCGAAACATTTAAGACTGCACTTCTTATAATGAAAATATTTATTGGCACCAGATGGGTATCTTGTTACTCAAATACCTGATTAGAATTCTGCATAAAGAACATTAATACTACATGTGGTTCAACACAAAGGCTGTGATGGCAGGAGCTGCTGTGTAAGGATGTAGTTCTAGTATAACATAAGGTTCATAAGATTATGCTTAGTTAAGGCTGCATCTGTACATACTTTACTACACAAAGGACCACAGTGAAAGAAGAGTGCATAAGATTAAACTGCTCAAAAGTATTTGCAGTACACATTTTACATGGTGAACTGGTGCAACAATGGCCTTTATTTCTCACTATCAGCAGCTGTTTTAGGAGAACAAACTTCACTGCTGCTGGAAAGAGCCACTCTTAAATAATGGTCCCGAAATACATCAGTGAGAAGGACTCATCCTCATCTTCATTCATTTTTCCTTTTTTTTTTTTTTTTTTTTGAGGCAGTCAGCATGTGCAGCTGGGCATTTGAAAGTAGTTCTGCTTGAATGTTCTTCTTTTTGGCTTTTCAGTATTCCCCACCGACAAAAAAAAAAAAAAAAAAAAAGGTATCAACTCTTTTGTTCTTTCAAGTCCCTGCATGTTAGTTCAAGAAGATTAAAAGACAGGTGTTGGTCTACAGAAGTGATGACCTCCTTGTATATTACTGCAGTGACAGGCTATTTCTTCAGTTAACCGAAACATAATACAGACATGATTCACCTGTTCTGCATGTTGGGCTGTGGAGTTTTTGAACTTCAGTCCTGTGATTCTGTTCACACCACCTTCCCATAAACTCTACATGCTTCATCTTCCACTCTGAAGTTCAGTAAGGACAAAAGGCATGAAAACAGGAGGCAGAGGATGCAAAGTGACAAATGCCTAGTGATCACATCCACCTTTCTCTTCAAGTCAGATGGGAGTATAGAATAGGAAAGAGGCAGGTAATTACTTGCCAAACAGCAGCAACTTTTTTGACTTGGTACAACAGAAAACCATTTTGCTTTATCTTTGTGACTATACCTGTGTAGAGTTTGTCTGAGTCAATTCTGCAATACATGTTATATGCAAAGAAGTGAAACGGGACCATCATAATAAAAAAACATTTTTGATGGATTATTTAGTAATAACTACGTATTTTGCTACTGGACCTTCCTATTTTGCAATATGCTGCTATTTTCTTGGGAAGAAAAACAAGCAGAAGTTTATAAGACTAACTGTAAATGATTTCAAATTCAATACATGCATCTGAAGCATTAGGAAGAGATTACTGAAATTATATATTGTTTTTAAAGATTATGATGATGACTGCATCCTCTAACAAAAGGGTTTTGTTCTTCACATAGTAGCAAGTGTTAATGGCAATGGTTTAACCATAAGCAGAATGTTCCTTTCTGCTAGGTTTGTGCAAAGCCAGTAACAGGCAGTAGGATGCTGTGAGTTAATAACTTGTAGCACGGTGCAGTGACTGTGTAAGTAATGAGAATAAAATTATAGAGACCTACTGCTGTCTGTGGCTCTCCCTTCACACGAAAGGACAGGTAACTCCCACTGGTTCCTTGCTGCTTAGTCCCCTTTCCGAGTTGCAGAAGATACTTTTCTTCTCTCTACCAGCATGCTCGAGGAGGGTGGAAAACCAAATTCTAACTAAAGGTTTTTACGAAAAAAAGATGTTGACATCTCTGAAGTGTCTGAATTCTTCAAAGTATTGAAGGCATCCTCCATATCAGAGATGCAACTCCAGAAGGAGCTCTCCTTAGGGTTCTTGGAAGGAACACTTGAAAATTTTGGGGTGTCTTTGTTTTCAGAGATTGTTTAGGATCTCTTTGAGGCAAAGAGCTAATCATTAAAAAATATTAAAAAAAAAAAAAGGCACAGCATTGTGTCGTCCTTTGAAAGGGGCCTGCATGATCAGCACTGCTGCTTTAAGCCAGCTCAGTGAAAGGTTCATTGTTGACTCCTGAAACCCTCAGTCTCATCTCTCTGCTTTTCAAAGGAGCACATAAATGCAAGACTCATAGAGAAGGGAGGAAAGAGTGTGACTTAAAGTTAAGCAAAATTCATTCTTCATTCTAGCAATAATTTGTCTTTTTCCCCCCACTTCCTCCTTCTGCAGTGTTTATACTACATTTGCTCTAGATTCCTGAAAGTTTCAGCTACACCAGTTTCTGGAGAAGTCTTTTAACACACTGCATTTAGCAGCAGCATGAGGAAGATGATGAGCTCCAATAGTATAAAATGAAAACTAATCACTGTTGGCCTGTACAACTCTTGTCCACAATAGAGTGTTAAAAGTACCTAGAAATGTTTTAGCTCATCCTCTTGGATCAGCTTTGCATGAATCCTTTCTCATTTGGGTAGTCTGTCATGTGCACAGCAGCCAGAGGTGTGACCGTCTGCAAGCAGACTTTGCCCTTTGTTACACACACCCAGGCCAACTTGTCTATAGATAGAAATGCTCACCAGGTAAGCAGCAGTTAGTTACAAATTGTACAGCTACACACCTATTTTCCAGTCACTCTGTATACCCCTTGTTTTCTCCTTTTGACGTTTTGGTCTCAGACCTTATCAAAAATAATAGTTCCACATGTATTTCCTGTGCATGGACCTGTATACACTCAAATCTTCTGGGACATCAAATGGCTATAGCAGAACAAGCCGGTTTTCACTTCCAGCACACCCACATGTGTATTACCAGTCCTTATCTGGCTTGTCTTCTGGTGAGATGTAGCTTGTCCCCATATCTCAATTTGCCTGTTCAGTAGTAGCTGTAGTTAAATTATTGTCAACTACTATAGACATAGTCCTGGAACTATGTGCATTTGCATTTCCACTAAAAACACTTCCTCTAGCAGGTGGGAGGTTTGAGTGACTGCCAGCAGTCCTGATCTTTCTCCTTAGTGTGTGTCCCACTGTCCCGGGGCACAGAGCTCTAAGGGATGACAGGAGTGTGCATGTGTGCAGGATCAGCAAGGTGATGCTGATTGTATTCCAGCTGCCACCTTAACAGAAATATTTTGCCTCTGAAGCAGCAATTCCTGCTAAATTAGTGAGATCAGGTAAATATGTGCTATTTGAAACTTACTAACCAATAAATATCTATCAGCCTGTTTCAGCACCCCTGCTGGCCTTCATTTCTTTATTTGCTGTGATTTCTATAAGCTTTTCTCCGTCATCCATTTTGCAAATTCTCCCTCATCGACTACAATGCCCACTCCTACATCAAATTGTCATATTCAGAGTAAACACGTCTGTGTGAAGACAACAGGAGAGCTGATCACATATCTAAAGGTGCTGGGGCTTGTATTCTCATCTGTAATGAAAACATTAATTTTTAAATGTTAAATGACTGCTGCTGTTTAGTATGTGAAACTCCTAGAGCTGTTTTAATACATTGTAGCAAATAACATTAAGACTCTGCTCTACTTCCAACTCAACCCCTTTCTTCCTTGCTCTTAACTCTGGACTTCCTCCATCTTAGGAACCTTAGGCTAGCTTGGTACTGCAGCCACTGGAGAGACGCAGGCAGTGTTTAATAGCACCTCTGCAAGTACCAAATACCCATCCAGACCAAGAATAAAAAATTGTCTCTTTGTTCTGCTTTTGTTCTTTCTTTCTCTTGTTAACCCAATATTGTTATTCTGTGGATAAAATATAAAGCTATCACTCATTTGCCAGATAGTGCTAAACATTTATCAATCACAGTGATTGATTTAAGATTTTTAGCATGTGATTGATACTGTGGGTTTATTTGGCTTCTTTACACCAAGCTTCATGAAGACAGTGCTGAAGTGTTAACTACTGAAACAGGCAGATCTGACTGACATAGAAACCACGGGTCAGGCAGACCCAAGTCAAGACTTCTTAACATGAATCAGAAGCAGTTCCTTGCCTTTGCTGTTCTCCGTGTGGAGAGTAAAGGTAAAGCCAGCCCTGCTGCCTCAGCCGCATTGCCTGTGCCAGTCGTGCCTGTCTCGGCAGCTGGAGGGGTGCTCTGTGCTGTGCCCCAGGCCCTGAAAGATCTCAGGAGTCATGGAACCATCAGCCATGAGTCTCTGAAGGCAATCAAGCTGTACATTGTACCTCATCTTTCTAAACACGTTCTGCAAAACAATAAAATTGTTTATGAAGACACGTGATGAATTAAACAAGACAGTGCTGACCTGTGATTGAATTGTGCATTCCGGGGTGGCTTTCTCTTAGCAGCCTTTGGCTGGTAGCAGTAAGGTGGGTAAGGAACTTCAGCAGGCCTGTGGAACTTAATCACAGGAACTGAAACAAATGTAAAGCCTTATGCAGTCTGCATACATCCAGCAAGGCAGAAAGATTAATGCTTTTATTTCACACCAACCCTGATTCAGTCACTTAACATCAACACAGATCAGTTTCCCTCAGCCAACATTCAGCATCTTTCTAGAGTAAAGGCAAAGAGGATCAATCATTTTGAGAACAGTCTGCAGATAAAACATATCAGAGTTAAATATCTGCTATAAGGATTACACAGTTTTGTGTAAGGCATACCAAAATGGAACTCTAATACTGCAATGCATTTCAAATACAACACTACATTTCTGATTTCTCAGAAAGCTCCATGGGAGCTGAGCTTGGGGCATTAACAGCAGAAAAAAACAAAAGGCAATAGGCTTCCCACACCATGTAATTCTTCACGGTAAAACAGTCTGACCCTTGCTGTTCTTACTGTTTATGGATTTCTTGGTGTAATTTTCTGTTTGAGAGAGCTTAATGGTGAACTACAGTTTGTGGATACTGTGTAATTCCATTGCTAGATAACTGCTACTCCAAAGCGTGTGAGAAGAATGAAAGCATTGTCTTAGAATGTCTGGTTTTTATCCTTTATTTTCGGGCACATTGCTAAGGGGTTGATCCCCTAAATATAGAAAAAAAGGGCAAATTTAAAGCAGAAAATTTTCTCAAGGAGCCTGTGTAAACTTCCTGCACAGATTTCATCAGCATATTAATTGAGAGCTGCCAGGTAAACAGTCTTCAGTTACAAAAAAGCCTCAGTGATAAAGTGACTCGGCTCACACCAGCCAGAGGCACATTCTTCATGCCATGCTTCTGTTCCATACGAATTATCCGTGACTACTGGGGCCCTGCCTGTGCCAGCACAGCCACACAAATAGAAGTACAAGCTTTGCACGCCAACTCTCAGTCCATGAAGGCGGCTGAACTTCAAAGGTTTGCAACAGATAACGGGTTTACACAATGCTGCTCTAACCATCTTTTGTTTTCCTTCTGTGCTGGCACATACGGAGAAGTGTAATAAATGCCTTTGTTTTCTGAGGTGCCAAGCCAACTAAGACTAAAACACTGCACATAACCATCCCCAAAGTAAAAGGGTCTTTCCTTCTTGAGAATGTGAAACCCAGTCACATTCCTCAAGTTGCGATGGGCCCACAACACTCACAGGGGAGTCTGACACAGGCATTATTTGTCCAGAGATGACAGACTACGCAACCTTCACCTGCAGGCAGTTCAGCAACTGGTTCATGTAATTATGCAAGGAGAGAAGTCATACTGGGCTCTAGAGTACACACTTATCCCAAATTTATCTGAATGTGGTAGCCAGCTCTGATACTCAGTTACAGTCCACACTAACCCACGTAAAAGAATCGAGCTCCATTTCTGTGCTTACCCATATTAACTATGCCAAACCAGTAGAAGAAATGCCATCCGTGGTGTGATCATCATACAAGTCCCTTGTCACTCTAAAATCATAGGCAGCATCAAGCACTTCAGGTTGGCCAGGCCAGGGTGAGAGCTGTGCACCAGCCTCTGTACAGAGAAAAGGGTACAACCCTCTGCTACTGTGGACAGAAGCCACTGTGACATTCCTACACTGACTTTGGTAGGCAAGACAGAAGGGCAGCCGTAGGTAAGATTCTGTCAGTACAGCGATTGTGCAGTGCTGGAGCTCCCGAGGCACCTCCTGTATGAGCTCCATGCTCTGCCCCTACATCACTTGGCCATGACTTGTCTGTACTCTGCAGACCCTCTACTCCAGCAGTAGAAAGGGCTTAATAGCTCCTCTGCAATAAGATCCACCCACATTCTCAAAAAAGAGGCAGATCAACATTGGCAAATGCTTGACCAAAAGCCAGCAAAGAGGAAGGAAAAAGAGCAGAACTCCCTGTGCTGCTTTGGACTGCTGAAGGCCATTTTGAAACCTTCCCTCTCCCCAATCTCCAAATCTTGTTTCAGGTCCTGAATGTCTGTCAAGCCAAGGTCAGTGAAAGGACACACATGCTCCACACAAGCCTCCTTCCGACATCTCACCAACTCCTGTCCAGAGCTGCGGTGGTGGCTCAGTATTTGATGGTACTGGAAAGTTTGGTGCGGATGACATGTGACGCAAAACTTGGGTGGAATGTCCTCTTGACACACAACAAGGGAAGTTGCTTTGCTGTTTTTAAAAACTGGCAAGAACCAGCCTGTGTTTAGTCAGCTGACAGTGTCCATTTTATCATTTTGGACACAGAGCTTCCTGCAGAAGCAAGTTTTAGTCAGTGACCCGACCTCTGGGTACAAGACTGTTCTTCAGGAACAGGAACAGTAAATCTCTCTGCCACAGTTTCATTCTCTGCTCAAGCTGAGCCCTGCATCAGTGACTGTACAATGTCAAGGTGCGACATAAAATATCTGGCTCCATGCTGAACTAATGCTTTGACTCAGTATTTCATTTTCACAAGAAAATGAAAAACAAATAGACATGGAAGATTACTGAAGGGACAGGTCACTAGCCAGGGTGACTGGGCTCTATATTACACTGACTTCTTACAAACCATTCAAGCTTCCTAAGGTTAGCTGGAGTACTATTCTCCTCTTTCCCACACTAGGAGGGGTTTTGATTTAGCTTGCGATGTTGTAAACGTGTCGGATTCCTCCCAGAGGTATTTGCCCTTTGGGAAAGGGATCACAGTGTGCAATCCAATTTGTAAAGCACAGAAATACTTGCAAAAAAGTGCTGCATACAGGCTATTAAGAGGCTGTGTGTCAGTATTCATTTCAGAATAACCTGTGTATAGCAGAAAGTAAAATAAGTCTGTGACCCTAAATATAAATAAAGTCAGCATGTGGCTCCTGAAGAAAAAGAACATTGTTGACCCAGAACCTGAAGGGTAGGGTTTAAAGGACTTTCCATTCATTTTTGTTTTAGCAGCCTTGAAAGTAGAAATTCTCCCCACCTCACCTGGCCACCTCTTCCACAGATCAGGTCTTTGGTAGCACTCCAGTTTCACATCTGTATTTATTAATAAGTGGACAAAATGTATTGAACTGCCACATTTCACAGCTGAGAACTAAAGCTGAGAATTAAGAGACCAAATAACTATGAAAACTTTGGGTACCTGGCTGTAATGAAACTAGATCCTAGATAACTAGAAGTTCCTGATTATTATCCTGACCATTAAGATTCCTCCCAGTTCCACTGGTATTTAAAGAAAACCTCTCTGGGAATGCTGCAGCATCACAGAAATTGCACAAGACTTCTGTAAATTTCTGGGCTAACAGAACCTTAAAAATCCCCAACAGATATCAGTGCCATGAAAATGCATTTGCTGCCATCTCTTTGGGCAGCAAAGACCAAGTGACGTGTTGTGACCTTTCATAAAGAGTTTTAGTTTGGTACTGCTAATAGCAGTTCTGTGGACTGAAATCAAATGCACAGCATTATGCAGCTGTGTTACAATGCCACAGTATATGGAAATCTGCTCAAGTGCTGTGGGAGAGAAAGCAGCAAAAGAAGAAACATTTGTTTATAGCAGCAAGGGGGTCTCATGCCAGAAGAGAGGCAGCCATCCTGAGGGCACAGCAAACAGCTGGGTAGCTGTGGTGGCACTGACCATCCCTCCACTCCACACAGATGCAAAAGCAGTTTTGAACTTCACTGGGGCATTGCTCAGCGTGCAGTGCTTGCCTTGCAAAGGCATTGCTCAAGCTGGCTTGCAAACCTGGCCAGCAGAGTTAGGCTGTACTTGTCTACATCAAGTCTGGTTGAATTCTTGCCACCAATTTAATCTGTGGGTCTTGGCCACAGCCAGTGCTGAGATCTCCTGACTGCAGATTCAATATCCATACAGTGCTTAGCACCTCAGTATCAACACACCACTGCCACAACGACAGCAGCAACACTGAGCAGAGTTCAGCAAAACCTTGGGGTTTTCTTATATTTGGCAGAATTGCCATTTATCAGGTAAACCATGCCCAGCCTTGCCCCTGCTAAGCCTCATAGCCCTCCGCTGGCCCCAGCAGAGCCAGTGCTTTGCCATAAAGACCCTTCCCTGCTGAAAACTGGACAAAATCTCTTCTGCTCTGAGATCACCAGGCCACACTGAATGCCAGCTGCTGAGCTCTGTTGTTGTCCTTGCTTTTAAAGCACTCTATACAACCACAATGCCGCACAAAACATACCCATTTATTTAGCCAAATGACATTAGCCCTGCCTGTTACATTGATGCGGCCAAACTGACATTTTTATTGATCCAGGTAGCCTGTTCTATGTACCTTCTTCATTATTTTCCATTTGTCCAATTAAAGTAAAAGGAGAGAAGAAAAATAGGCTGTGACAGAACCCTGAAACAGCTTGAGTATTCATGTGGAACAACTCCTCACCTTTTCTTTCAGATAAGCACATCAAAGTACACCAAGGAGCTCTCAATCTCTAAACCAGGAGATGTTCTAGTTTATTAGGCTCTAAAATAAGCCCTTTCTTCAAACAGATAAAAAACTGAGATTTGCTTGGTAAGGCAGTCAGTGAAAGAGTTTCAGAGCACATTCTCCCTTTCCCATGACCCTGTTCTTACGGAAAAAGAGAGGGACTCGGTCTGAGTTTCCCTACCCACGTTACTGATCTTTCCTGCTGAAGATTTTCTAACTGAGAAGAATGGCTTTTCCCCTGCCACCCCCAAGAGAAAGTACAAGTACTTCCAGCAGTATTTCACCCCCGTGTAGCAACTGCAAGACACACAGGCAGCTCTTCCTCACTGCTACTCCACTACAACACACCTCGTGAGAAACAAAGGGAACAAATTAAGCAGCTGCCCCCTCTGCTGCAAAGGCCTGCATCTGGTACCACCTGCATCTGCAAAACAGATCAAAAAACAAGAACTGCGTACAAGAACTAGGACAACTCAGCTGATGCGCCTGACCTGCATTACTGTACACCCTAGATAATGAATTTCCTGCAGCCAAGAATAACTAAAAAGTCATTTAGAATAAACAGGAAAGCTGGGGAAAATGAGCTTGCTAAATTTAATTCAGAGTATTAAACCTGGATTTTTGTTGTCAGATTTTGTGGGCAACTTAAAAATATGCCATGAAGAGCTATGTAAAAAATATTCTTCCTTTTACAAAGAAAAACCTAGACAGAAGGCAGCTGCCAATAAGGTAGCATTTGTTTTAGTCATGTAAATAGTATCTTCCATAACCTCCATGTCTTGATGTCAACAAATGACAGTAATCGAGAAACTGAGAACAGCAGGTCTGCATGAGCACAGAGGTGACTCCAGGTCTCCAGTGACGGGTGGGTGAGCACTGTTTGACAGGTGGCCTGAAAACCTGTGCAGTGGCTGGGCTCATTCTCAATGGCTGCTCTTTACTGTGGAATGGAAAGGGCACGTGTTGACAACAGCGTTTGGCAATCAGAGGGACGTGGTTTGCATAACAGCTCTCTTGTTATGCTTGTTTGTTTTTAAATGAGGTGTGGGACCCTGTAATCCAAAAGTTTTTAAAATGCTTTCCTTTTTTACAGCTTCCTTTCTCAGCTGCCAGTATGTTTGATACCTACATGCTTTGAGAACTTCCATAGCTGTTACATGCAATAGCTTAAAGCAGCAGTTGTGGGGTTGTTCAGTGTTTATAGACATATTCAGTTAGTTAACATGGAGAAGTCTTTGGTTCCTAATTTGTTCCATTTCTGTCTTCTCCAATACCTGTCCATTGAGATCAGAATTCCAGAAGTCTAGAGCCAAACTGTGCAAGACAGTCAATGTCAGATGCTGAACCAAAGTGCTTTTTGAATAGCAAAAATAAATTTATCTTCTTTCATTAATTATAGCAATGCAGCATCCCTTTATCTTTGTTATCTCCTCACCATCCAAAGAAGACAGCTGAGATGGCATATGTTGGCTAAGCTCTTTTCTCTCATTTGGAATCATTTAATGACTTTGTAAAACAGGCATCCAGCAGGCAAAAAAATTAGCCAGAAAGTTTTCGATTCAAATGCAAGTTTGGTTACAATGGTTAATCTTGGGCCCCTGCCCTCTGTCTCTCAAGCAATTCTGTCATTTAAGATGCAGGTGAAAAATCAGTGTAATTAGTACCTATTTCTCAGTGGTAGCTGAGCTGACCTACCTTGTACATATCGTTTTTCCTCCTTGATACAAGAGCAGAGCAGCATCTTAACTTCAGCAACATAAAGGGAAGATCGAGTCAATTAGTGGCAAAAGGAAAAAAGAGCAGTTCCTCTTATATGTAAGAAAGGGAGAACAAGTACTGCACAGATTAGGTGGCTCATTACATTCTTTTTCATCTTAGATTTTAAAAGGCAGCAAAAATGCTAATAAATCATCAGAAGTATTTGCTAGGAGTTTCTGCAGTCAAGCCAAAGTCTAAATGCAACAAAGAAGTATTAGAAATCCCACGCAAAGCCTTGGTGTCAAACAATTCCTGATCAGAGCAGTGAAATGCTTCACGTGGCATTTAGAACGCCACAAGCATCAGAGATCTGCCCTTTGGAGATGATATAAGGCATCAGAACATCTCATTATCCCTTACACTAGAAAAATCCAAACATTCACTCTACTACTGAAATTTTACTGCTAGATGTAGCCTCAATGGCAAAGAGCCCAAATCACAAACAATTTGTTCTTTCAAAAAAGAAAATCTCTAATATGAAGAGCACTCTTCTCCTGCTGAGTTGCCTACACAGAGGTAAACAAAGCCCAATCCTTTTCACACAGGAAAATTATCAAATGTGTGGATTAATGAGAGATTCATCTCTATCCCTCTGAGCATGCTGGCAACACTGCACATTTCTTTGACGTGAAAAAACCCAATAATTTGCAAATGAGATTGCTGTCTCCACCCTGAATGGAGTTGCAAGCGATTGAGTTACTGTGGTGTACAGTGGATCAGAGCTTGTCCATCGAGCAGCAGCAGCCAAGGCCATGGTGTGACCTTAACCCATTGCAAATGCAAAGGAAAACCAATTCCACACGGCCTAGCTTAAAATCCTGTACTAAGTCACCATCCATCACCAGCACTTCAGTAATTCTTCACACTTCTTTCTCCTCTTGCAAACACAGGCCTTCACACACAGTACCTCAAACATTTGTTATCATAGGAATGTAGATTTAGGGAGGCAGCACTGAAGTTGTTTACATGGAAATTTGAACAGGCCATGCAGAATAAGATTCTCACTGCCTTGGGAAGTTTTTAAGTGCAGCATAAACCAGATGCAATTTTCATGTAGTGCGTGAATGATGGCACTTGCAGAAGGACAACATCCCCTGTTATCACAGCAAAGTGCTGTCTGCCCTTGAAGAGAGAGGAATGCCAGCTCCTCCATCAAAGAACTACACTCCTTGCAGCCACAAGCTTTTCCCTCAGCATTCTCCCACCTAAGAACCGACCAGATTTGAACCTGCAGTATCTCACAAAAGTTAGCAGAATCACAGCCTGTGGCAGATGGCCAACATGCCAATCAAAATGCCACTCTGATCTGTGCAGTCAGTGTCTTTTTTCTAGCTTGACTGATTGCCTTTGAGCTGGATCCCCAACTCCAGTGACATCTTCAAAGAGACCAGCTGCAAGATATCGCACTGCTCATGACAACAGTCTGGCACTAAAATGGCTGTGAAATCCCACTGCACCAGAATGGGACACAGATCTTGTAGCCCAACAAGGAGATGTGTACTAGAATGGGAAAACAGGACACACAAAAGGAATACCACATTTACTGATGTCACGGGACACTCACCCAAAGTATCATCCCTCTTTTCCTTCCCCTGTGCAAGCCCCAAACAGATCAAATAGCTTTCTGGAAGGTCACCAGTCAGGAAGAGAAGGATTCAACAGCCCGTATTTCAAAGTCAGCCTGACTTGAAACATTCAAGGCACAGCCTCGTGTTTATATCAGGGTCCATTATCCTTGGGTTAGAAGACATCTCCCTAGACCACAAAGTCTCTGGGATTCTAGATTAAAGCCAGGGATAACATGGCAGAATGCAAGGAACACAGACTGCACAAAAGGAGTTTCTCAAGCACATACATATTACACAACAGAGGCAGAGATTCGCTGCCCAGGATTCAGGAATCCCAACCCTCCGACACAGCAGCCACCCAGCCCACTGATGATGCAGAGGAACAGTACCAACACCTGCAAAAATATTTCAGCAGGTTCATGTTGTGCCCACCTCACTGGCTGCAGGCACTGAGGCAGATCTCAGCAGCAAGGTTTGGCGGCAGGAACGGTGTGGAATAGCAAAGGGGCCCAGGCTAACAAACCCGGGCTAATGACCTGTGCCCGGCACTGTGGAAGCGTGAGCTGCAGTCGTGGTATGAAGGAAGCCTGTGGGAGTCCTGGGTGACGTGGAGAGGGCAGGAGCAGTGTGTACCTAAGAAGCACCTGGGATCACACAGTCTGCTTGGTAGAAGCTGTCTGAGGGCTCTGAGGGTTCTCTTGGTTTGTTGTTGACACAGGTGCTTATATTCTACAGACAGCTGTCCTTTCAATGGTACAGCTTTCTGTGTGTCTGTACTCTCACATCAGGGATGACCTGGGCCTGTCTGAGCTGCTGAAAGGAGACAGACAGTAGAGACTGTCTACTCTAAAAAAGCAGACTGCTGCCTAGATTTGGACTGTGAAGCAAATTCTGCTTCAGCCTTCCCATGAACAGCCAGATGATCAGAAAACAAATGAGAAAAACAGAGGTGGGGTCACAGGGTGAAACTAAACAAGGAGAGGTCCAGTCCAACAGCAGCTCCACACAACAATCACAAATACTCTCCTCTCCCAGGTGTTTTCTGTACTCAACAGCTGGGAGCAGTCAGAAGTGTGATCTCTGCCTTTGGTAAGAACTGGGCATGAGCACCTCTGAAGTGGGAGAACACATCTCAGGGTAAAATGAGTAACTCTTCCATAGATGCTCGTCCGACTCTGCATCTTGAGAGACCCAAGATGGAAAATATAAAACCCCTGTTAGTTCTGCAATTTTGCTGCAGTAGAGGAGATGTAAATTGAGAGACATTCAGCATATTTTTTATCAGCTTAGCAATAAAGAAATCATGTCATCGATGGTTTAGATGCACTCCACCCCTCTTTAACTGCCCGTGTAGGGAGTGCTCTGAGCTAAACACCGTCCCTGCAGCCCAGGTGTTACCTGGCACTGCGCTAGGAGGAAATCCCAGAAGGAAGTTCTTCCTTCCCCCAAAACACTAGTGAAAGCCCCACTTGATAGACTACCCAAAGAATGCAAGGGTAATCCTGAGCGACACAGAATCACTGCACAGCCTCAACATGCCAGACACTGCTTCCTAAAACTGATTCTGTAGTTGTAAAATCAACAAAGAGCTCGCTCCACACCTGCTGTGGTTTAATTGGTTTGGCCACAGGTGACCAGGCTGCACAATACAGTATTCTACATATGCTGGTACGGTCATTGTGATTTCCTTTTGCTGCTGCAAACTCCTCATTAAGCATGTCTGGAAACAGAAATCCAAAGCTGAGATTATCACAAGGTGTTGGGACAGTGAGGTCTATCCACGTTCCATTTGTCACCTCTGTTAGGGCAAGGGGCTGGCCACTATTTTCCTCTTTCCCTCAGCCTACTGGTTCCATTTACATCACTGCCTCACATAATGCAACAGCCTTTACTCCTTCACAGTTCAGTTACCTCCACTCTGCAGATTTCTGTCCTAATGTTGAGGCAAACTTAATTGCTCATCAAGTCAAGTGTGCCTCAGGCTCTTCCTGTGCTGCCCTTTAAACACAAAAGTAGTCACACAGTAAAATCTACAGTGCCACTGAGAAAATTCTTCAGGTCTCATCTTCAGTGCATTGCCTACAAGATATATGACAATGGTTGGATGGATCATGCTGTTCCAACACTGGTCACTCCCCAAGTTGCAATTTTTTTACCCCTCTTCTACTGTTATGTTGCATTTCTCTGGCCTCCATCCCCCTATTTTTAAATAATTGTTCAAAGGTCTTTGGGACAGGACTTAACTTTTCATTACATAGAGAGTACAGTCTTGAGTCTGATTGGGGCCCTTAGATGCAATGATACAAAATAATAATAATCGCTGCAGAGCAGTGGTAATATTCTCCAGTTGTAATGGGCATGCTGGAAAGATTACTTGATGTTTATAAAGATTTTTCAGACTCTTAGATGAAAGTCAAGCTAGTGATGCACAGGATTTATTATTCTATTCAGCACTTCAGTATCCAAGGCTAGCATCTATTCTAGTTGGAAAAGATTTTTACTGTATTGTAAAATGGAAACAAAATGAAATATATACAGTGCATGGTGCTTTATATATAAGGCACCGGCAGCACAGGAACAGAATTTCATTATTGAAATGGATGTAGCTGAAGCTGTTACACACAGTAGGTAAAAGACCAGATTCAATGACCTCTTATTCCATTTAATCAAAATTGTTAGTATATGGTTTTCCAAAGGCCAAAGAAAATTTCTGGGTTTTTTTCCCTTCTTTTCTTTATTACATATTTCATCACTTTGTAATAAACCTTTGTAGTTGCTTATGATGTGAATCTCAAGCAGACTTGACCAGCAAAGAAATGAAAATAAAGCACATGTAGGTTTAGCAAACAAAGCCACAGTTCTCCTGTAATACCCTGTGCATTTAACCACCAGTTCACAACCATCTGAGGTGGCTGCACTCCCTCTCCCTCATCACAAGTTTCTGCTCATTTCACAGCATCCCCCACTGCTCTATTTAGATGTGAGTTCCGCCCTCCTCCCGTTCTGCACTTGCTGAGCACAGAGGGAAGGCGATGCTGTTTTAATGGCGCTGGTTATGCTATACGTGGTCTTGCTGTTTCTAGGAATAGACATGCTCAGACATCAATTAACATCTAATTGCGGGAATTAATCTTGTTCCTCTGCCTCAGACACCACAGAGATCAAACCAAGCCCATTTGCAGCTCTATTTTTAATTTACTGGAATTACAGTTTTTTTCCATCCAGTGAAAAATAATTAAGTGACATGCTGTCCAGAGAATACACAGTTCAGGCATCGGGGTGTTTAGGAAGAAATGAACCAAGCAGGAAAAGATCATAACTATTTGTGCCAAAGCATCTTTGTTACTGCAAGTCTTTCCTCTGTTCACACCTTCTCACCAGTACTTCTCTTCACACCTTCCTGCTTGAGTGATCCTCAGAGAGACAGTGAGAATTATGAGAGTGGCTTGGGAAGGAGCTGGATTTACCACCCTAGCAGATAATCCCTATTTCTCAAGGTCAGCCCGTGCATAAGGGCAAAACAAGAGTGGAAAGATAAAACGAGGAAGTGGAGGGAAAGATTTTAAAAACAACAACCACCACCGCCAACCAACCAAAACCCAAGCAAAATGTTTTTGCAGCTTTGCCTTAAAGCAGTCACCCATCTTCTTTAATATTTCTTGAAGACAGACATTGCAGGCCACAGACAAGGCTTTGTACTGTATTTTGCAAAATTTTTTGTACCAAATGGAGCAAAGCAGCTTTCAGCAGACAGCTCCCAGTCTTAAGATCCTGCCCCAGTTTCCTGTACACATCAGCAAGGATGGCTCAAGCATGGCCAGTGAAGTTAGAATGGAAACACATTGGATTATTTAGCAAAAGAACAGAATCCTACACAATAAGAATGAACCTGCAACTATCAGAAAGCTGAGCTGTGAAGGGCTGTGTGACATAACTCAGACACGAGACTGCACTCTGGGACTGGGTCACAACACCTTCCATACCAAACCTAAAGCAGCTGAAGCAGGCATTATGTCCACATGCAATGCAGACTGCTGATCTATACTTATGGAAAGTTCTTTGATGGTTCTTTTGGCTTTCAGAAAGAGCTGAACCACTCTTCCTCATTCCTAGGTTAAATTGGCAATGTCCTAGGTTAAATTTCAAGGTCAATTGGCATGACATTTAGCATCACTCATTTTTACTGCCTGTGTCAGTCCAAGTATTCTCTTAGCTCATTAGCACCAGAGACTTGAGCAGATCTCACCTAAGGCCCTCTCACCCTTTTGCTTCCTTTCTCTGTCATTTGCCAGATACAGCATGCCCATTAATAAATAACATTGTACCCCTCCTCTTACTTCCTCTTGCTAGAGGAGAATGTGAAACCTTCCTGCTTCATACCAGCTCAAACTCCATCCAGAAATGCAGTTTAAGAGAAAGCTACATCTGTGAAGCTTTCTGGCACCTTTACTGTAGACTCTCTCCTGATGTGAGGAGCCCACTTAGAGGCGATAAACATCAGTCAGAGCCACACCCAAAGATATTTCAGAATTTCAGCCCCCCCGCCCCCTTGCTCAAAAAAAAAAGGGTGTGGAGGAGCACCATTATTCTATTTGCTTTCACAGATTTTCCAAAATCCCACCTTCTTACTTTCAAAAAGAAGAGTGGTTCACAGAGCTTGGCAACCAGACTCATCTTTCCCACATTGCATTGCAGTCATAAACATGACAAGTGTTGGAGGAGATCTGCCATGTCATGCCTGACTGGAGAAACTTCTAGTTCCTTTAGAAGGGGAAGATGCTCAAAAACAAGACTCAGTTTGGTGATACTTTCCTAGGAAAAGGTCAAATTTACACATGCTTATGTGTGAGTGAAGGGCAGAGACAGGCTGTGAGTAGCAATCTGTGCTAAGAAGTAAGACAAAAAACCAAAACGCATTTATTCAATGCACATCATTAGTTACTTAATTTACATTCCTACCAGGCAGCAATAAACATCCTTCTGCTGCTTCCCATTTCCCCTCCCCCCAGTATTTCCATTAGGAGCTCAGCTGGAGGCGAGGAAGGAATGGGAGAGAAGGGAAATAGAGAACCTAATTCCATCTATCTAGTTCTCAAAATACTGCCAGATACATAATTCTGCCAATGCACGTTACCTTGACTCATGACCTTTGTGCCCCCAGCAGTCCTTACTCACTGCTGACAGCAGAGCTCCCAGCTACTAACACCACATCTCAACAACACTTTGACTCACTTGGCACTTCTTCCAGTACCTTATTTCTGGAGTTTGCCCCTCTTCCTCCTAATTGCATCCCCCCAAACCACCAATAATCCATACCATTGCAATCCAGTAACTTTATGCAGCAAGAAAAACTAACGCAATCAGAGACAGAGCTGAAAGAATCCATTCTCTACTGTCTCATCCTATCCTACAGTAAACGTACTTTCTTAGGAGATGGACCTTGCAATGAAGCAAGAACACAAAGAAAAGCAAACCCTTGCCAGCATAAAGGTCTTCAGTCCAGGTGAAACCCCCACAAAACACATGAAGTAAGGACCGTTCTATGTGGATGGTATTTACCTGACTTGCAAATCACACAGAATTTTTTTGGTGTGAAAAAGCACTGGCTATCAAGTGCTGAATACATCTTAGGGTACGGAATATAAAGAACATAACCTTAATGTAAACCCTAAGCACAAAGCCAGTATTTTTTAAAAGTGAGCCGTGCTCAAACAAAAACACTTTCACATCCAGAAATTTTCTTTCTTTTGTTCTTCAAAGGCACAGACAGAGACACCCCTGATCCCAAAGCTACCAGGTTACTCCTTCAGAATAATGGATACACACCTGAACTCAAGAGTAACAAATAGGTACAGTTAAAGTGGTACAAACATGAGAAAAGAAATCAAATAGCTAAACACATCACTGGTTTGGGGAACGTGCCTCAGGCATGGATGCAATGCTGAAGCACACCAGCACTTTACATGGCTTTTGTAAAGAGCAGCCAAGGTTTTATTGAAAAGGGTGTTTAGATGAAAGACTGTAGTATCCCATTTCTAACTTAAACTGCAAAGCAAATCAAACTGTGACTGGCATTCCTACCTCAATTTTCCATTTATATAATCAGGATACTAATATTCAGACACCTTTAAAAATATTTTACTATCTTTGCTTGACAAATGCAACATTAATTCAGTTTGTTCATGCTAGTCACTTCCATCATACTCATTAGCTCTACTTGAAGACATCACAGCTTTATTAGAGACACTGAAACTGCTTCATAAATTTCAATTACCTAGTACAAATCATTATTACTATTATTTTATTAACTCTTGTGTAATTGCCTGTTGTGCATACAATTACAAAGTTAATATATGCAAATCCAACTTTAGAAGTTCCTTCTGTAACTTTTGTCTCCATATCTGGCACATGTGTATGCTTACATAATTTTTTCATTAGTTTTAAAATCTCCATCCTGAAATTTTCACTGTGCTCACACACTGGCATGATTCAGACGTTATAACATGATTTTTATACTGATCTTATTATTTCCAAAGCAGCCATTTGTATCACTGAAAAGAAAAAACCAAAATCATCTTACCATTCAGATGCATGCAGAAATATCCATATTTACATGAAATCTTGAAAAAGAGGATCAGATCATTATTTCTTTATTTTTTAACAGGAAAACAAAGCCACCTAGTTGGGTTCTAGGCATAAGGTATCAAGGTCCCAGATTACTAATCAACAGCTTTCACTCAGCTGTTGCCTATTGATGGCAATGCTCTGCTTTTACAGAGCACCTGAGGACCTAAAATCTGCACCTGAGAGAAGGCAGCATCCAGTTTTGAGCATCACTCCAGGGACCACCACTAACTGGTAAAATACCTACATGTCCTCTGAGGCAGTGACCAGAACTCTGGACACTCAGGTAACTGAAGTACTTCACGGGGGAGCCAAATTTTCTTTTCTCATGTATTATTTTCTGGATGACAACACAGGTAACAAGTACTGTGCCTCTTTCCCAGTAAACTGCAGGCTTGGAGTATTTCTGGGAGTAGAGAGAGATGTTACTCTGAAAGTTGTGAGGTTGCAAAGAGAACAATCTCTCACCTGCTGCAGAGTTTCTCTGACAAGGTGTTGTATACCAACGTTGATACCTTCATCTCACCTCCTACAATGAGGATGCATTAAGGAAGAAATAAAACCTCTCTTTTCTTTGTACCCATCTCTGCTCAGTAAAGAACTCCAGACAGTGTCCCAAATGTTTCCTAATTAAGCACTTGAGCTCTAAAAAGAGACATGATGGATGATGAACCATTCCACTCACAATTTCCTACTGGTTAGATCTACCTTGTGGATCACTGTTCTGGAAACACTGTTCTGGAAATCATTTCAAAGCATCTTTGAAATACTGTTCTGGAAGTCATGTTGATACACCCAGCTTTTCTTACAGCACATTCAAAGCAGCACAAGTGGGATTTGATACAGGTTTCGGATTCAGCTCCAAGAAGTGATTAAAAAATAAAACATTTTGACATTTAAAGTGCTGTACTTCATTGTGCTGAATTGCTTCTGGTATCTAGAAACTGATATAATGAAGCTGTACTTACCTGCTTTTCTTGAACTAAACGAGCATCTGAAGGTAAACACAGCAAGATGTTTTTAAAAGGAAAAACGTGGGTGGAAAAAGGTACAAAACTAAACTGATGGGAAGCCGAAAGCACCTTTCATTGTAATATTACAATGAAATAAGAGATTTGAGGTAAAGCTATAGTGGTTTTACCTAGGCCAGGACGAGCAGGTCCTGTACAGGCCCAAACCCTCTTGGGGCACGGCACAAGGGAGCGACTGACACCCCGGGGGCCGCGACGCACGGCGGGCCCCAAGATCTGCACAGGAAATCATGGAACCACGATTAGAAAAGGCAGGAAAACAACAGGCAGAAACAGAGGCACCTCTTGTAAATAAACATAACAACGACGGAATTACTGTCAAATCAAATTATACGAATTCCAGATCGCAAGGTGCAGCTGCGGAGCAGCCTGGCTGATCGCTCCAAGCGGAGCGGGCGGAGGGCACCGCCGGCATTCCGAGCAGCCCCTGGCCCTCACCGGGACGCACGGCTCCGGAGGCAGCCGCACGGCCACACTTAACACCCCAGGGGCTCGGGGGCCCCGGCAGGACGAGAGAAAGCCACGGCGCTCGTTCTGCCCAGAGGGAGAACACCCGGCCCGCGGGGCCCGGCGCCGCCTCCTCGGCTCGAAGGTCTCCGGCTCCCTCTGCCGGGGCCGCACCAGCGCTGCCACCGCGGCCCCTGGGCGGCCACAGCTTTCCCTGTCCCTCAGAACCCCGGGATAGCTTTTCCTGTCCCTCAGAACCTCGGCACAGCTTTTCCTGTCCCTCAGAGCCCCGGCACAGCTTTCCCCGTCCCTCAGAACCTCGGCACAGCTTTCCCTGTCCCTCAGAACCTCGGCACAGCTTTCCCTGTCCCTCAGAGCCCCGGCACAGCTTTCCCTGTCCCTCAGAGCCCCGGCACAGCTTTCCCTGTCCCTCAGAACCCCGGCTGGCTGAGCGGGGGGCCCGGGCACGGCCACGCTGAGCCCCTCCGAGAGGCCAAGGCCGGGCACGGGGGAGACGCTGGGGTGCGGCCGCTGGAAGAGGAGCGGGCCCTGGAGGAGGAGAGGAGAAAAGCGGGGCGCGATGTTGGAAGCGCAGCCAGGGCGGCTCGGAGCCCGGGCGTGGAGCGCCGTGAGGGGCGGGCGGTGCCTCCCGCGGGAAAGCCTGCCGTGTGCCCCGGGGGCGAGCAGCGCGGCCCCGTGCCTCCCACCGCGTATCTGGTCAGAGCTAGATGCCTCTCCCCGCCACGGATAAACCACCCTTCCTGTAACAAGCATTCTCCTTTCCAATTTGAACGGTCCCTTTCAATAAAACAAGTTGTTTTTATCGTTTATTCTGTCTGCACAAAACACGCCAGATTAAGCTATAGCAAAGCTATAGCAAAGGACAAGGTTTAACAAAGATATCAAAGGGTTTCTCACAAAGCAATGCTCAATACACGCTTCACGTTATTGATACCAAGGAAAGAAATAGATGGCCATTTCAGATTATCCATCTCCACAGAGAAAAGAACTTTCCCCAGCAGTTTTTAATGCAAAATTGCACCTGGCACCCCAAATGCCCAAAGCGGTTCATTCAGCTGTATTTTGCTAAGGATCCTAGAACAAAATAGTAAACCCTTAATTACATGATTGCATTAAGTTCCCAATGTCAACCTTAATATGTCACTATTGCCCTTCTGGCTGGTGGATTTCAGCCAGCATTATGCAGATATCAAAAAGCATTAAGTAGTTTGTAGGTTGCTTTCCCCTCAATCTTTCCTTGCCCAGCAGTTCGGCAGCATTTGCTTGGGATACTCTGCAGGAAATTATGTAAAAGAAACAAAACTAAATATTGGCTCAGCTTCTATTACAGTGTGAAGCTCATATTGTAGCTCAGGTAAATCTTCCTTTGAGAACTTGTCTCCACAAACAGTTACTTAACTCACCTGCTTTTATTTTTTAATAAAATTGTCTTTAAAATGTATGTGGAGCATTGGAGGGGACAAGGCATACAAGGACAGAAAGTGCATTGTCAGCCAAGTAAGCAGCTAAACGCAATAAATAAATAATGAGGGGAAGCAGAAGGCCCTGAAACATGGGGCCATAAAGATGTGGGAATGCCCAGGAGAGCAGTCTTGTAGAGGAGCAAACACTACGGCTTTGCTCCCAGACAGGCACCCAGCACAGGGGATGTGGAAGAGAAAGCTCCCACTGATGTGGGCAGATGCAGTGAGACTGCAAGTGCAGGCACAGGCACTTCCAGGGCTAGAAAAATTAATGTTTCACACAGGAGCCAGATGCTAATTGCAGGTCACAAGGGAAAGGAGAATCAGTTCCTACTTCCAATGATGAGCTCTCTGCAACTCTCCTAGAAAGATCAGGGAATCTGCCATTTCAGGTCACTAAAAATCTGTGATGTTGCTCAGGAATGACTGAAGCCAATTCAGGGAAATCAGGAATTGTCCCCTCTTCTTTCTTTCCTTTCTTCCAAGATGAGAAGGGCAATACTCACCTTTCCCTAATGCCATGTGTCCAACATTTGTTGGAAAAGTGATGCTGTCATGAAACTGTTAAATCCAAGTCAATGCCATTATTCCCAAGAGTTTCATTGATTTGTTATATAGCAAGGAACGTTATTAACTGCCCAGATCACCGTGTGCCCTTGGCTTCCCAGTTTTCCATTTATACAGATGGAGACTCAGGGAAATATTTTCAAGTGCAGGAGCTGTAAATTTAAGCACTGTTTGATTTTCAGAGGTGCTGATATTTCTTAACTATCAGTGAAATAAATCGGAGGGGTATTTCCTCAGCACTGCTGAAAATGAGGGTGGTTTTATTCAGGCATTGCATCAATTTGAAAATAAAAGCCCAGTTTGTGGACCCAGGGTGAAGATTTTGGCCATGATTTTTAGAAAGCATCAGTCTAAGGCCCAATGCAAGATCCCTGTGGCACATGGAAAAAAAGTCCTCATTTCATTCTTTGCAAATGTGAAGAACAGCATTTTTGACTCAGATTTTCTTTCTCAGTAGAACACAGTGTTCTGGAGGTTACTGGGCCTGCTCTGTTCTGTTCATTCGTAGATGCTCATTAACAGAGTTGTCCCCTTTGGGGAGAGGGATGGGGAAGACGAACCTGAGGATTGACAGCTGAAATACTGATACTGGCTGTGGAAAGCCCATAAGAGGAATAAACCTATAAAAAGATGATTTTTTTTTTTTTACCATGAAGATGCAAAAGGGCCCGTGGTACATTAATTTTTCATATGGAAAAGATAGAAACAGGTTGCAAGTTTAAATAATTTACTTAGAAGAGTTAACACACTCTCTTTTATCTCTAACTCATTCATTTTTCAAATACAGATNACCATGAAGATGCAAAAGGGCCCGTGGTACATTAATTTTTCATATGGAAAAGATAGAAACAGGTTGCAAGTTTAAATAATTTACTTAGAAGAGTTAACACACTCTCTTTTATCTCTAACTCATTCATTTTTCAAATACAGATATTTCTGAAGAGCAGACTACTGCTGGCTCCTAAACAAGTTTGTAGTGGGTGTGGTTTTACTGGCTCAGTGGAAACTCCAGGTGATAAGCCAGCCCCTAATGTCAACTCATCCCACCACAGCAGGAGCAAGTGAACAGCAGGGTGAGGGAGAACAAAGGTCCCATTTGTCAAGGCTTCTGTAGGTAAATGCACAAGTGAAACTCAGTAAAATTTCCCTTTAAAGCAGCTAAATCTTTAGTGTGATGTCTTTATAAATCTAGTCTCAAAGCATCTCAAATTGATATTATTCCTGGACTCCCATCTAAGGATTTCTGGGAACACTTTCACACTGTTGTTATTAGGTGAAGAGCAAGCTTTGCTCTGTTTTAGCCATCCTGCTTCATGCTGGGATTAATCTGTGTATAAGGAAGAGGAACATCTCCCAAGCCTTTCCTGGCTCCATAGTGCAGTATTGTTTAATTTGATAATTATAATTAATACTATGCAGAGGGTTATGAATGCAACTGTTCTAAATAGAGAATAAAGCCAGAAAATGTTTCAAATGCACCAAAAACATTCAAAATACTTTGCAACAGCAGAAAAACTGGAGTGTCTATTGACAAGCAGTCCCATCTTTCAGAAATCTCCATCTGATTATCAATGT
Organism: Nicator chloris; assembly: GCA_013400495.1. Lineage (NCBI taxonomy): Eukaryota > Metazoa > Chordata > Aves > Passeriformes > Pycnonotidae > Nicator > Nicator chloris. The sequence continues at coordinate 55,572 of WAAE01002869.1, forward strand.
TGGAAGCCTCTCTTCTCCACTAATTCACTCTAATTAGAGATCAGATCAGAAAACAAAACCTTTAGCTGCTTACAACACCTTTCCCCACAAGAAAGAGCATTACATGCATAACAATAAAGTGTATCTTTTAAGGCACTACTGTCACGCTAGGAAAACAGCTTTGGAAATGCCACCACCTTGAGCCTCCTGCCATGTTGGGAAAAGCATTATTGAAGAAGCTGGCAGAGCAAGAGTGTCTTAATCTCTGAGCAGTATTGGGGTGTAGCCACTCCCAAAGGTCTTCCTACCATGTAAGATCTACTAATAAGGATTTAGATTAATGTCTCTCATCTCTCACTACAGAACAGCCGTTTAAGTGTAGAAAAACAATTGTTTTCAAAAGCCACATTACAAAACCACCTGGCAGATGGCAGCCAGCAGTGAATGTGGCTGTTTTGGCGTAACTTACACATCTGAGGAGCAAAGAGTATTCTGCATTTAGAATGAATAGTTAAATCATGCTCATATTATTGGCTAATGATTAGTTTGTGAGAGATGAATATACTAGATGTGAGCTATTTTCCAACAGCTATATGACCTCATGGAACAAGCCCATATCAATCTGATTTTAGATTGCAAACATTACAGTGCCAAACAGTGATGGCTATCAGTACAGTCCCTCTGTTAAAATTTCTTTGCACAAAATACTCAGTGAGTAGCTCTGGGTGAGAAACTGTTCTCTGTTCACAAACAAAATTCAAACTCAGTGGGTAAATAGTTTGTTGCAGAAAGCTCAGGTAGATCAACAGTGGCAGGCTGGGTGCTCTGTACCCACAAAAAATCATTTGTAAGGGTGCATGCTGCAGATCAACATAAAGCACAAGCAGAACATCAAGCATTTTCTTTATGGAAAAACTGAATGTGGTGCTTTTGTCAGCTGCTTAAAGTAGACAACACGAAGCTGTGGGCAGGAAAGAGGAAGCTCTAATAGAACAAAGCTTTTCTAAAGGGCAAGTCAAGCAAGCGCTCTATAAAATTTCCAAAGAACAAGCACACTTTTTGCAGCCAAATCCGCTGTCCAACTGGATCTGTTTACCACCTGCCTTGTCTCAGAGGCAGAGCTGAAATAATAACAGGGATTTTGATGCTGATGAATCGCTTAAATGTGGCTCATTAAAACCCAGAGCAACTTGTGAAGGTGGAGCATTTTCTATGAGACTGAGTATCGTCAGTATCAGGGACTGACACATAAGAATGCCCTCCTTGCTGGTGGCCTAAGGTGGCCAACAATGAGGGCTGTCTGCTCGAGGGGTTTGGAATATGATTTGGTTTCACTCTTAGAAAGGGGCTTGAGTGGGATATGGGAAGAAGGGCAATATGTATAAATCAGGGAAGCTGCAGACGGACAACCTAGTCTACCTTTATATCAGTGTCACTATCGCATTAGATGGCAGCCAAAATTTATTCTTCCAGAGCTTTTATCAGGAGCTGAAGCTCCCAGGCAGGCTGGAGAGAGAACTGCTGTGGGACTGGGTACCACATTATGCTTTTCCTGTTAAAGAAATGTGATTAGCCTATTGTTTACTGTACCTCTTAACCTTGGTGATTTGACACCTGTTTCATGCTGACCATGGCTGGCTACGATCCCAGTGCACAGAACCTTGCTCTGAAAGCACTTGGCTACCCAAGAGAGGTGATTAGTGACTCTTCTCATCACCATCACACAGACTAGGAAAATAACATTTATCTGACCTCCCCTGAAGAAAATCTGAAGCTTCCAAAAAGCTTTGGCAGTAAGATGCAGTAGATACTGATCAGTAAGAATCTTTCAAATAGTAACTCTGGTCCAATCCTGCCAGCGCTCAGAACATACTTGACTTTTGCACCCTTCAAGGAATAGTCATACTTTTCTATCAGTTCCTGAATCATCTTTTTTGTTGCCATGACCATAACAAAGGAAATGGGTATTCACTGAAGCCGGGGATTTTTAACCAGAACTTTTCTATTAACACTCATGCTGAATCTTTATCCACAAACGTGAAATGTTGGGCTCATATTGGTTATTGCTTCATGTTAAGTAGAACAATTGATTCTTCATGGAGAGGAAGTACTGGCACAGAGGTATCAATCAAAATTCCAGTCTCTGAGCCTCAGCAGTTAGCACATGGGAACAAGTAGCATGTGTCAAAAGTATCAACATGCCTTTACCCTTCATTATATAGTAATAAAGAAGAATTTCTGAATCTGCCTGACCTGTTCTTCTCCCTTTTGTCTCCCCAAAACAGGGCAACAGAATATACACACACCAACTTACACAAATCCAGTATTTAAGACAGCAGAAAACTGATTATAATACTATGCTTTGTCAGCTCTCCAGAGATCTTATCACAGTTCATAATTGCTAATTCAGGCTCAGAAACCCTGGTGAGATAGGCTGGAACCATTATTTTCATTTTCAAACATGAGCAAACAGAGACAGAGTGAGAGGTTATGGCTCATGGAGTACTGCTTCAGGAAGATATCTTAGAAATGTGGCACTGCTGCCTTAAAGCAGACTGGTTAATGAAGGCTTGTGCCCTGTTCTCACAGAACTCCAGGACAGTGTGTCTACTGAGCTTAATGGTCTTGGTCACACGTGGGCAGTTCCACCACCAGATAAGTCAGAGGAAGATACAAAATTCCTTTGGCATAAATTCACATCGTTCCCAGGGCATACATTAGTCACTTCTATTAAAAACACCGTCTCCCTCTTGCTTAATTGCACTAAAACCTTTGTGTCCTTTCTTCAGGATATCAAAGGGATAAAAAAAGAAATAAGTAATTCTGGGGGCAGGGACGCTGGTGTTTGGGTATCCTTTACCCGTTAGAGAATCAGGATAATCTATTAATGCCGTCACAGTGAAAATACAGCTCTCCTTCAAATGCTTTAGAACCACAACGAGAGCTGATTTTAGTGGTTGGTTACATATTCATTTTAATGGAATTTTCCTTTTTCCCTTGTTAGCCAAGAAGGGGAGTGTTTCAGATTACTGCTGTCCCCCGCAGTTTTCCATGTTCTCCCGGGGAGGTGACTGTATCCAGGAGGCAAATGAAACCTGCTTTGCTTCTCTCTAAATATTTGAGTACCCAGGATTCCCTTCAAGGGGTTTTTCATTTAGCTGCCTCTCCTGCATATACATTTCAGCTGATTTAAGAATCTCATCCTACTTTTCCCCTGAGAATACTCACAGCCAAGTGTCTGATTTACCATGACCGTGTAGAAGACAAGCACTTTTCCATGTTCAGTTCAAGACACCTTTGCAGTCTTTCTTCTCCTGCACCTCCACACTATCCTAGTCTTGCAGAGCTGTAATTTGGAGAAACTAATACCATGGACAGGACTATGCAGCCACCTCTGTGTTTTGTAGGATCAGAATATTCAGATGGCGGTTTACGTCTGGTATGGCTGCAGGGAGAGTTGGCTCTGATAAAATTCTTATTATTGCTTAGGTGGAGAACAATGACACACCACTGAGAGGCTTGGAAATCACAGAGCAGATCTGTGTTGCATGGAGCCCCCCACTGTAAACCTTAGATTCAAAGTCTCTCAGTGCCTGTGCCACACTGGCAGGACCAGCTGGGCTGTCAGGAATAGCGTTCAGGAACAACTTCCAGAGCCACAAGCAGTGAGACTGAGCACAGCTGTGCACAGCAGCCCTGTGCAAGCTGGATCTGAGTTAATGCTGTGCAGAACTGCCGGCTGTGCACTGCAGCTCTGTGCTCCTGGCTCTGGGGCTTCTTCATTCAGCCACGGTGCAGCTGCAGACCAGATCAGAACTAGCCAGGTCAGAACTAGCCCTGTGCTGCATTGGTGGAGCCTCTCTGGAAGACCAGGGAATGCTAGTGTGACAGCAAGAGCCAGCCTAGCTGAGATACAGCCAGATGCCAGGCTCAACTGAATTCAGCCCTGCACTGGACACAGACATTGTGTTCATTTTATTGTGGTCTCAGGTGCACCCAGTAGCACATGTGTAGGCTTCCCATCTCACAGGTTTACCCATCACCTTTGGTAAGGGGGGTTCTACTGTGCAATCTCTCTCCCATCTCTTATCCAAGAGCATTTACGTATACGGGAAGAACAAAGGTGGCTGAGATTTGCAAATTGCCAAACACTGCAACTGTAGCAGCTCAGTATCCACATTTCCATTCTTAATTGAATACATTTTGCAAGAGATTCTAAAGATGCCCAGGAATGACTTTATCAAGCACAGCTTCATTCTTGGCTCATTTGTTGTCTCTGATGTTTTACTTATTTATACACAGATAATATCAACAAATTCAGCCTAGAGTAGCACCTGTCTTACATTTCCAAGAGGCTAGGGAATGGCCAGGCAGCTTGCCAAGGCTGAGTATGCTACTGGAGAGGCCACCTGACACAGAGGAAAATGGACTGGTTTCTCTAGCAGGGGTGCTAAATGAATTAACTGTAGTTAGTAACAAATCTGATATGCTTTGGACATTTAATACTCAAGAAAAACAACACTTTGGAGTGACATAACAGTAAATAATTGTTTGGACTAGCTGATTATGACTGCCATTTCTCTACTTCTAGCTCTGTTCCCAAGTCCCTGGCTGTCATTTTTGCACCATTGGTGTGCGTGATTTCCTTCAAGCTGATTTAATAGAAAGCATATTTGCACATTTCATTTCACTTCAGTTTCTCCAAAACTAAGCTTCTTTCAGATTTTTGGCTTCCAGTACCTGATTTTTGTCACAGCTTCTAATTTTTCTCTTTGTTTTGGCTGAGATACAAAAACTGAGATTCTGAGTAACTTTGCTTATTGAGGTTCCATTTTTTGAAAGAACCAGGAAATAACTCTGTTTTCTTAATTGAAAATTCTAATGGCTGTTCGCCTTTTCAATACCTCTTCCATCTTTTTCTTAAGGATCTGTACTGTCCTTTTTATTTGTTCTAGTTCTCCACATCTCTTTTATTCCTCTTATTTTTCCTTGCTTTCTGCTCCTCTAATCTTTAATTTTCTTTCCAGCTTCTCTCTACTGTGGAGCACAAATGCCTGTTCCCCGCAGTCCCGCAGGATTTTTCTCTTGGCGTGCTTTGTATGAAAAGCCTTCCACCTTTAAAATGGCTTCCACCTTTAGAGTAGAAAAGTCTTAGTGTTAGCCTTAATAGCTGAACATAGCATGAGGATTTGAGTGTTATGTTTCAATCTGACTATTCTCTGCACTGTCTCCTCTTTCTGCATGTCATCCTCCAGTACTGTCCTAAATTCCTGGACAAGCCGTGAGGACACACATTTATTCAGAAGTTTCACTTCAGAGGTGGAGTAAATGCCATGGTTTGCTGAGGCTTATAGGAAGTTTTGAGGTGGTTATTAGCTGATTAATAATCACAGGAGAATGAATAAAGTCCACAGACAATTCACTGCCCTGCCAGTAGCATCTGACAGGCTGAGAAACCCATTTGAATGCAGAGGTATGTACCAAGATTTACCATTTTTGAGCCTGTATCCTACAGAGAATTTCGACTGTCCTATAACCATGGATTGTAAATCCCTGACCTGACATGGCAGTGAGTGATTCTTGTTTGCTCCTTCCCCGCTACAATCATTAGAGAAGTGCTTTCTCTTGATCAGAGGCCACAAAATGGATTCCTACACATCTCAGGCTAGCCAGCGAGTTAGTTAGCCTGTTCTCTTTCTGTCATCAAAAGAACTGTACAGAATGATTAAAAAGAGGCCATGAACATGGAGAACAGTGCAATTATTTCAAATCCATATTTTTACCAGCTGTTAATCATGCCAGCAGTTTCCTCCCACTCTGCTTCATGTGCTGAGCCTCCTCGTTTCCTTTAATCTTTAATTAGAGCACTTGTCAAGCAAAAAGATTCTCACAAAGTCCAAGGCCCCTCTGAATTTAGTGATTATCAGCCCTGTCAGCCTTTCAGCAAAGTTTACTGGTTATGTTTTATCAACTCCATTCACAGTAAAACAGTTTGTCACTGTATTGATCCTTGCTGGTTATATTGCAGGGTAGCCACTTTCCTGACACATACTGGGGCCAAAGGGACACTTGCATCAAAGACATGGCATAAAGTGATTGCCCGAAAGAGCAATAGCAAGAGCCAGAAAGGAGGAGACAAAAACGTGCAGAGCTTGGGATTTATTAATTTAGGATAGCCTGGTTTGTGTATTGCTTTCTCCTCCCCCTCTCAGCAGTTTTTCCCTTAACAAAGATGTTCCTTCCTGCCCACCTAAATTGTAAGTCTGATGTCCCAGACTGAATTTAGTTGTGCTGTTCTGTAGAAACACATCAGGCTGAGCATCAGTACAAATACAGTGACTTCTGTGTCTTGATTTTTTTGCATAGTGAAGCCTTAAATCATGTTTGGTAATCTAAATCCTGCTGAAGGGAAATTTAGACAAAACAGTAATTGAAACACAGATGTACCATGGTGAAATATGAAAGACAGCTGTTACAATCTCTTTTGCCTCAAGGTATGAATGAAAAAAAATCCTGACAGCCCAAGTTAAATTTGTTACGTGGTAGGATACTTCCAGCAAATTTTGAGAAGAGGCCTCCTGGGACAGAATATACTAGCTGCTTTCTCTAAATATAAAACTACAATGAAAACAAAATCTGTCTTCTACAGAAACACCACTATTCTGTGGTTTCTATTTTTGTATAATAGACATTTGGAAAAGTCCCTTTAAATCCATAATCCTCTCTCTGGGTATAAAAAACCAACTTATTTTCATTTAGAATCACAGAACCATTTAGGCTGGAAGGGACCTCTAAGATCACCGAGTCCAACCATTAACCCAGCACTGCTGTGTTCACCACTAACCCATGTCCCTGAGTGCCACCTCCACACGGCTTTTAAATACCTCCAGGGAGGGCGACTCCACCACTTCCCTGAGCAGCCTGTTCCAATGCTTGACAACCCTTTTGGTGAAGGAATTTTCCCTAATGTCTACTCTAAACCTCCCCTGGAGCAACTTGAGACCATTTCCTCTCTTCTTATCACTTGTTACACTCCCACCTCACATTCTTTTCTCACTTTCACCTCACATCTCGTTCAAGTGCAAGAAATTTGCATGCACTGACTGAAGTCCTTTGACATAGACCTATTTTTTTGCGACCTTACCTATTATTCTGTGTTTGAAATTAGATTTTAAGTTCCTTGAGACTGGAATCCCATACTATGCAAGATAGAGATGCTTAGAATACACTGAGGTGACTTTAAAAACGCATTAAAAAGAAGAAAACATAACATGGCAGTGATTCTGAATTTCATGGACCTCCATTACCTCCATTACTCCACCAGTTTTTACTTCTCACACAAAGGATTTTGTGTTAGCCTTGGAATTAAAGATTGCATGTGGGCAAACTGGGAGCTATACTCAGAATGCTTTTTACATTTTAGTTTCACAGACCTTCTGTCACCCACATAAGTAAAGACAAATCTCCCCACCCAGCTAACCGATCAGGAGGTGGTTTCACCACAGACATCACTAAAGTCATTAGCTCAGGAAGGTTTTTATAGTATTTCTTGCTTATTTAAAGATCTCTTAGTCTTGTGAAAATACCAGCTCTTTGGGGAAGAGGTTGCCTTCAAGCTGTTTCTCAGATACCTAACTTTGCTGTTGTTGGGACACAGATACCGCCTTCTGTTTTTTAAATTCCAAGCTTTTTCCGAACTTCTACATTATAGAAACTCATCTTGATTCACAGAGTTTAATGCTACAACCTTAACTTACCATGCCCGTCTTAACTACCTAAGTGTGGATGGTGCTCATGGCTACGGTACCTGAGCGCCCAGGCAAACAACAACTCAGCAACAGTTTTATTGATGAGTAATAGAGTAAACCAGATAATCATGCAAGTTTGAGATCAGAAGTGTCTCTCAAGGGTGCCCAGAGTCTGCACGGGCTGTGCCACTCTGTTGATTGTTCTTACCAGAGTTCATTTTCCAGGTGACATGGGACAGGAAAGAAACAGAAAGAATTTCTGAAAAATCGTTGCATTCTTGGTCTCTGGGCAATGATGACAGCAGCACAAATTGACCTCATCTATCCCTGATGAACACTCCCCATAAACACAAGCAATTCAGGAAAGCACCTGATATTGCAGCATCTTTGGTAAAAGTCTGTGACTCAGTGTGTAACATGCAGCACTTACTGTGTAGCTTCACTACAGAACTCCTCCAGGATTTAGAGCGGTTCAAACCATGCGAGAACATTGCCAAACACCGTGACTTGTGTGAGGCAGAATGGAAAGAGCAGAAACTGTGGATAAATATAAGACATTGTATTGGTTTGGCTACTTTATTGGAGCTTTGATACGTATTTTCCAGTTAGCTGAGAGCCTTGGGCACTTGTTCAAAGAAAGCTCTTTTGTGTGTGTCTGTGTGCGTCTGCATTGTTTTGTACATACACATGCATAGATTCATACATACGTAACCTTACCAGTATAGAAAAGTGGGCAAAGAGTCTTGCAGTCTGTCTAGACTTACATGGTGGAAGTAGTTGTACAATTAGTATCTGTGACCAGTTCATTAATCTCAGAAAAATACTCTGGAGGTTTTTTAAAAAATTGTTCTTATTCTACTTATTCTTACTCTACTATTCCTATTTTTGTCATCTTAATGCTACTGTGTACTTGATGCTTTAGAGGTGTGAAGTACTAACAGAGTATAGGAAATACCTATAAATACTACATATGCTGCAGACCTCAGACTACATCCTTCCTGATTTACAGCCTTTCAGTACACACCATCTGCCTGATTTTGACTAACAAGGGGAGGGAGAAAGGAAGAAGAGTGGACTTGGGGGTTGAAGGACAGACTATTATCATTGTTTACATATTTTCTGTTTTGAAAACAAAGGCAGTTAGGTTAATAAAATTCTCACACTAATGTTGTTACCATTAATTAATCTTGATGATATGCAGGCACTGTAACTTTTAAAATTACAATGACACCTTTCAAAGTGCTGCTTTCCAGCATCTGATACCATTGTAATAAGACATTATATTAAACTCCTTTATTACTATGGCTAAAGATATAAAAATCTAACAGATGTCTGAATGACAAGCATGTAATTGAATAAACCACACTATGCTGTGCACTGATATGTCTACTGGGAACTGGAAAAAGCAGCATCTACTTTGGTCTGGGTTTATTTTACCACAGTGGTTCCAGCTGGAAACCATTGCATAGGAGCAGCATGTTGCTTGTATCCTGAAGAGTCCCACTGAGTCTGCACTTCTTTGGACTCTGTTTCAGGAATTTTTAGGATGGTCTTCTGACTTCACTGACTCATGCTGCCCTCTACAAGGTGAGTCTTAAGCTGGATGATGCCCTTGTTCTCTCCCAGAATCTCTGCTCACCACCACGGACATGGCCCCAGTACAATGATGTGAAAAGTCATGGTCTTCAGAGTAAGGTGAAACAGCAGGAAAAGGGCTTCATGATCAACAACAGGGGGTTGATTTTTTACTGTCATTTTATTAAAAACCTACTGAGCACCTAGATAGATTTGACTTGTCAGTATCAACAAGATACTCATATTTTGATATTACATGGGTGGAACTACGATACAGTCCTACATTACTGTAATAGCAAAGATCCTTGAGCATGTTGCATGTTTTGAATTTGCTGTAGTGGAAGAAAATATTTCTGGTCACTTCAGGAGGAGGGAATATCTCTTTACTGTGATTCCCTAAGCTTTGCCATGAAAATCAAGTCATAGTCAGCTGAAGTCCAAGCTGACGGAACACTCTAATATATGATGCCTTCTGTTTGCTCTTCAGGGTTTCTACAGCTTTCAGCATTCAGATATTCAACTTTAAAAGCCTTTCCCAATTTAACACAGAGTCCCTGATGCATCCCTAACTGGGGAGGATGATTAGATGAGCCAGGCACACAGTGCTGTTCTGCTAAGGAAAGTCTCTGTGGCAAATCTTTGAAAAGCAAAAGATAAACTCCCACTGGAATACTCAAAGAGGCAATAACCATATGGGGATTGTGATGTTGAATATATCAGAGAAATCAAGAAAGAATATATCTCAGGATAAGTCACCATATGGCAGGCATCAGCGAGGCATAGATATTCTCCTCAGTTTGGGCTGTTTCTTGTACAGGTCACAGATAAAACCCACTAACACCGGGGCGGTGGGGGGGGGAAATCAAAGTTTGCATATGAGTTAAAAGCATCTCAACATGTGGGCCCAGCACATAATCCATGGAGCAAACTAAGCAGTGTAATATATTGCCAGCTGACACTTCCAGCACCTGATTGCACACAGGGGTACAGCCATCTGCAGCCTGGGCCTCTGACCACCACTGTGGGAACCATGAATGAAAAAGGTAATCCAACCTCACACTGCAGGACAAACAGTCATCACGTGAGGAGATAACTGGAATTTCTCTTCACCTGAATTTTATACCATGCTGATTACCACAGTTTCTGAAAATGCACTTTAAACAAATATGCAACTTTTTTTTTCTCTTCCCCCTTCTCTTGTGTCCAGTACCACTCAAATCACGTATGCTTTCAAGAATGTTTCCCTTCAGTTGAAGCATCAGACACCAGTCCTTGCCAACAGCAGTGGAACTGATTTGACAGAGCAAGAGCTGTGTGACAGCATCTATGCTAGGAATGCTTTCCCTCCCTTTCTGGAGGCAGTTCATACATTCACAAACTGGTCAAATTTGCTTTGTAATGCACTGGTCTATTGCTTTGGCAAAGTGAGTTAGCAATTTCCAAGGTAATTCCCCAATCTTCCTGCCAGGGCAAGAACTATTAAGCAAACATCTGTCTGTTTCCTATCTGTCAACATTGCAACAGCTCCAGAACTGGGGACTGACATGACTTGCCAGCTTTACCAGAGCCCACATTGTGAGGCTGCTGAGATTAGCAGAAACTCTGTCTCAACAGTGATAAAGACCCAGAGAGATACTTAACTGCACAAAGTAGCAAATTGCTGTTTTCCTAAATGTATTTTGATCGCCTTGATACAATAGATGTCAATTTTTACAATAAAAATCTCCCTTGAGAACCTGCTGCAGGATTAGCATTGTCACCTGTCTAGTGATGATACATCGTACTGTCAGCTTGTCAAAATGATTAAGTGAATGAAAAAGCTAAATTTTTAGCACTTTCTTGATAAATTAAGAGCAGAAGGGGTTCTTTCTGTTTGTCAGTATCTGCTATGTTTTAGTAGTTTGACTCTTATGGTGGAGGGAAAAGAAAAACAATGGGGAGAAAGAGAGCCAAGGAAACCCATTAATCTTGAGAGAAACAAGACTGTGATCTGCCCACCAACCTTAAGATTAAAATCACTTTAAAAACAATGGGCAATTTTCACTTAAGAGGAAATTGTGAAAGCAACTTGCTACTTCACATTCTCAGAACAATCTACAAAACACCTGCTAGCTAATAATTTCTAGAATATTTTCAGGGGAACAGAATTTGTTAGTTATCTTCCTTGCCACAAAATGGGCCAGCCAGCACTTCCAAACTACATCTGAGATAACACTTTTACAAAGTACCTAGCAGAGAATATTTTCATCAGTTAGATGACTGCCAAAATGTGATCTTATGTCACCAGGGAGGTGCTGCAAGTGATATTAATGACAGAGACTCTACTGTAATTACCTTGACACAAACTTGTAATCAAGTTGAAAATGTTTAATATTTTGGATGTAGATATTACAGAGGCATCTAAATGGAATAAAAGTCAACCACTACATTTGATACAGGACTGCTTCAGGCAACCATGAGCATTCTCTGTGGTGTCTTAGCAGAAGGCACATAAATCTATCTCTTGCCCAACAGCAATGGTTGATTTGGCCTGCCCATTACTGCAATCAGGGGAGACAATTAGAGATCATACTCAATACACCTAATATAGGTATCTGCCAGCTTCAAAGTTCAGGGTGCTTTCAAATACATAGTCAGGATTTCACAGCCTTGGAAAGTAGACAATCTAAATTATTTTGTCATCTCTTGACCTTAGAAACTGTTACAGGTAGACAGCAGCCTTACCTGTAGGTCAATTGGCTGTTGTGGCACTGAATATTCATGTTTCACCAGCTCCTATCTCTGTCAGAGAGGAAAAAAATCCTTGCAATGTTTACAAGAGCATCTCCTTGACTATGGGTCATATGATAGCCTGAAGTGAAGTGCCAGGCCCTTTCATGAGCTGCTTCATATACATAAATCTGGCTAAAGGATCATTTTCTGAAGATGAATAATAAGCTGGCTTCCTGTTTTCTTGTCCCACTGAGAGAATTATCTGAAATGTGTGACATTTAAGCTTAGAAATCATAGAATTTAAGTTATTGGGACAGTCATTTCCCTAAACAGCTACCACTGGGAGCAGTTCAGAGTTAATACTTGGAAAACAAGAAAGAAAATGCCCTGGAGAATCAGTAAACTTGAGGCTTGTGTTTCTGAGCCTGCCAGCATTAACAATGACATGAAGGGAAAACATCATCCTCTTTGAGCAGCTGTTTTATTCACCCTGGCCGTGTACTAGAACCCCCATGTGTTGGGCCATCACCCCAACAGCTGTGTGCCAGTGTGAGGCACAGTGGAAGTTCTTAAACACACCATCAGTCAAGCCTGAATCTGGCAAATGCTAGAAGATTACAGGATTTCTTGCTGTAAGTCATGGGGCCTAGTCTAGTTTGAAACAAAAAGTCAGTTTTATGGGGAATTCAGATCTCATAATCTCATCAAATCTGCAGGATAACATATGTGTGCTTATACTATTGCTCCTACTTCCAGAAAAGTAGGAAGAATACTGGGCTCGCTGGCTGTTCTAATCAGGACCTAACACTAAACCACAATTGTGCCAAAACTTTCCCCAGTCAGTTTTCAAGGCTTTTAAAGTACTAACCCTGTATTCAGTGTTCTCCGCCCAAATACTTCCCCAGGTCTGCAGCTGGGAGCGATGCTTTTGACGTGGGAGCTACAGGCATTTCCCACCATTTAAATAAACAGTTGTACCAAGCCTGTATGAGAACGTGGACAAAGAAAATATCTGTGTAGTAGTTACATGCTTTATTCCCCTTTCTGGAGGTTGAACTTGAGAGCTGAGGACCAGAACTGTCGCTGGCAGAAAGCTCTCCACACTGGAGTTACAGAAGAATTAAAGCTGCTGGGAGCAGGACAAGAAAGCAGGACCATTAAACCTATGGGAAAAGAGTTAACTGTACACATCAACTGCAAAGTTGTTGGCTGGAATATTTGAACACCCCTACTGTTATCTCCTGTGTTTGTGCAGAAAACCACATTCCTTCTAACAGCCTCAATTACAAAGCTGTGCTTTTTAATTCCCCTACTAAGTTTTAACCAGGACAGTACTATGACAGCATCAAAAGCACGAGCAATTCCTTTCCTTGTTCCATTCACTTCCAAAGGTAGCCATTTCCATCTGGTATTACCATCAATAACCAGATAAATCAAAATATAACTATAATATAAGTTTATATATTGGCAGCAAACTTCTACTAACCCTATGTAGCTCAGAACCTGGCTAAAGGATCACTGTGACATATGTTCCATTTATATCAATAAAACCCCATTTATCTGTTTATTAATAGGGAAACTTTGGCATAGCAATACATCTATTAAAAAAGCATCACCTCCTTTATGTGATACTGAAGTCTGAGCAGTGTAAGTAGCAATAAAACCATACGATGTCAGCACCTTGGCAAAAATATCTTTTCACCCAGCAACTGATAACAAGATGTGATAATGTCACATCTGAATTAAAACAACAAGGATATTTACGCAGAGGTTTAGCACAGAGCATTCAGCATAAAGAACACACCTGACAGAAATAGATCTATTTCCACCACATTCTCCTTTCTTAAAATACACATCGTAAGCGTTCATTTCATTAGACTGCTGGAAAGCAAGATCTTTTCAGACCCTTATAGCGGCATCAGTTTAACACATTGCAATGATGGATTGGTAGTAATTTGCCTTGTAAACAGAATGCACTTACAGAACTGCACCAGGCAGCCTCAGCTGTGCCTTAAGCAAATTTCTAATACTCTTACCGTGCCCTTCATTGATACGTGCAAGTACATTTGTTTATGCATGATCTCTTTGTACATGTGCCTAATGAAACCATTAAATCAAGCTGCAAAATGGCTATTTATCAAAAAGCAAATACCTCTGAACAGAGCTCAGACTAGGTCTCATGCATCTCCAAGGCAAGGGCAATTAGGAGTAATTGCTGCTAGAATCACTTTCACATGGTTTTTAAGCAGCAATCCTGAAACCCGTGACAAAGCTTACTACCTAAGGATACAACAGCCCATATTTTCAAAGCTCCCAAATTCTTTGCATCGAATTCGGGATCTCTCGTTAGCAAAGCGTGTGCACGAGCACAGCTGATTTGCTGGCGGCCGTTTGCGTACATCAGGTGTGCAGAAATATGTGCGAGCACGCATCACCTTCGTACTAAATCAGCACAGCTGCTCTCAGTCTCTGCTCTTGCCCAGCATGAGCTCCAGGCAGTGGATCCATCTATTTGAGAGCACCCCAGGCAGGAGGCAGAAGCTAAGGGTAGATCAGGGAGGATGCACTGGAGATCAGCTACACCTCCATGAGGATTTTAGCCCAGAGAACAGGAAGCTCAGGGGAGACTTTATCACTCTCTACAATCCCCGAAAGGAGGGTGTAGCTGGGTGGGGATCAGTCTCTTCTCCCATGCCAGGAGTCAGGATGAGAAGACACAGCCTCAGGCTGCACCAGGGGAGGTTTAGGTTGGACATTGGGGGAATTTGTCCTCAAGAAAGGTTGAATCAACACTGGAAGGGACAGCCCAGAGAGGTGGTAGAGTCACCATCCCTGAAGATGTTCGAGAAACGACTGGAAACAGCATTTAATGCCAACATCTAGTCAACAAGGTGGTGTTCAGTCAAAGATTGGACTCAATGATCTCAGAGGTCTCTTCCAATCCAATTGCGTCTGTGATCCTAAGGATGACCAAAGCCCTTGGCTATTCTGGGGCAGGTTCATCACCTACATACAGCACATGCAGGTGCCCAGCAGCAGCTCGTGTCTTCTGAAAAACACATCACAAGTGTGAGTGAAGGACTAGGAATGAAACTGGGGAGTGACAAGCAAGTCTCAGGCAAAAGCAGACATGACCTGGCAGATGTTGAAAATGTAAAAGCTATTGCACAGTGCACAGAAGGGTGGGTCATCTTCATTTCCTCCTCAATAGACACGCAAGGGGAACACTCAGGACGGCTTTGTTGAGGAGATTATTAACTCACAAATACATTTAGAGCATTGAAGAAGTCAATGAACACAAGGATACCAGTGATCTAGTGGGTATATTTAGGTTTCCAAAAAGAACTCAGTTGTCATAGGGTGTAGAATGTCCCCTCACAAAGGAAAAAAAAAAAAAAAGTTCAGACGATAGAAAACCAAATAAACATTTTATATCGTAAAAACACCTCCTTCTTGCCAACTTGATTTTATTCCAGAGATGGTGATATTTCAGTGCTAAGAATACCACTATCTCCCTTACACACATGCTGTGAACATTCTCATCTGAAAAACACGGAGGCGTTTGATCAAACAGAGCTACAGATGTGTTTCCATGAACACATGGAGAACCACCAGCCCGTGCCCTCTCTGCAAGCCAGAAAGGTTCCTGTGCAATCAGACAGTTTGCTGCTGAAGGTGGTGAACATTTGTGAATATTTCAGTTTCTCCCCAAGTCATGCAGTCTTCAAGGAAAAATACCTAGCAATTTAAACATCAACCTTCAAGTTAATGTTTAGCACCTTAAAAAGCAGAAAACAAAGAACAGTCCTTCATAAACAGGGCTAAAGGTGGCACTGCACAGACCAGGCACTTCCCAATGACTCAGCTGCAACAAGGAGTACTTCTGTGACGTGTCTACTCTTATTAAGTGGGATATGCTCTTATCTCTATACCTCAGTTCTTGCTTTTGAGGCAAAACCCACACACTATTCCAGCTGCAGAAGGTCAGCATATTATTGGATGAGAAAAAGGGAAGGAGAATGGCAAAGCATGGAAATACAGAGACCCAAATAAGATTTTATACGACTATTTTGTTTTTGCCTTGAGCTATAAGGCAACCATTGCCAACTTTCCAGGATGTTTAATTTAATTAACACAGCCTACAAGGATATTTAAGCAGCAGTTAATAGAGGGTAAAATACAAAATGAATAAGCAACAAAACCCTCCTGTTTATATGCATTTTGCTTTGTATTGTAAAGATAAAATGATTGTGATTTGATCTGTATCTGGTCTTTTCAACTCCTACTGAAATGATGTGTCACGGTGTTTTAAGCTTCAATTGCCACTGCTCATTAACAAGTGAGCCCATCACTTACAATTAGGAAAAACTTTGAAATAAATCCTCAGGCTGCAGCAGTGACAGTGCTGACTGCACCCCACTACTGCTTGGAAAGGCCACTGTACTTCCACTTCAGTCTGCACGCCCTTCATGAGCCCTCCCTTGATGATTTTACCTTAGCACAAAGATAAACTGGACCCTTACCAGAGCAATGAGAAAGAATATTTCGTCTTAGCTTTGTTCTCATCCTACCTCTGTTCCTGCTCTCTATGCTTTTTAAAACGTGTTTTTTTCTTCTAGTTTAATATATCCAGCACTCACTACAAATTGCATTATCTTGAAAACAATCAAAATTTTGCTGAGGGCTGCAGTGAAAATTTCCCAAAGGCCTCAAGAGCCCTCCGACTTATCAAGACAGTAAAAATCATTGACTCTTTTTAACTTGAACACATGGCATGGGAATGCAGATGGCTCCAGCATGAGCTTCTTCTCATTGACTGGATTATACCACTTGCTGGCTTACTTTCAGCTTGTACCTTATTAAGCACACATCATTTCAAAAGTAAGGCTTCCTCGCCTCAGTATTTCCATATGTGTCACAATTTAGCAACTGAGCTGAGTGGCAGCTTATGCCTCAGAATCTACACATCTGCTTCTTAAAATGAACAGGAGGATCTGACACTTAAAAATCTCATTTTTATTCTCAAAATCTAACAATAGCTGTCAAACATATTTACTATTGTATGACTAATCAAGGCACAAAAGAAATTAGATTTAATTACACTATGGCATCGTATGGTTTGCTGTGGTATCTCAGCTTGATCTTACAACCCAGTACCATCTTTTCTTGAGTTTGACCTCTCCACTTTCTAGGTAACAAAGGTTATGTACTTTTATGAAGGAAATAGGAAGACACAAATGTTTAGAAGCTTACATGATAGAGGAATGTAGCATAGTTACAGAGAGAGACTGGAGAACAGTCACTGCTTTAGGGCATGAAGTTCTGAAAGGTGGGCAAGGCTTATAACATTCTGTTCGATATGTGAGGCTGATAAGCCAGGAAGATAAAGGTCTAATATTCATTAATCAAACATTCAATCCTCCCACCTTTCATGGTAGTCTGATGGACACCAAGGGGTTTATCAGCTACAAACCTCGTGAAAAATCGAGACTGTTTTGGTTTGTTTTTAGGAAACAGAATCCCAAGTCTCACAATATTTGTCCACTTTTTTGTGAAATAAAGTGAAATACTCATTCATACACTTCATTCACGGAGTGTAGCAACACATCCTGGTAGCAACACCCAGCATCTGTTGGTCCAAACATCTGCAGTAGCTTCGTGGCTGCCCGGTGGCCTGGAAGTCACAGCGAAAATCACCACCATTTTCTATGCTGATATTGAGACTGAGTCGTTATGAGTTAATATATCAATGATGGGGTTATTAACTTCCTTGCTGTGATGAGAAATCAATACAGTTCTGCCCAAAGTTTTCTATTCACACGTGCAATATGTGAGCAGCATCAGACAGGTTCTAGCATTATGTTAACGAAACTACAGACAAGCAGTTAAGCACAAAAGATCACTTTATTTTTGAAATCACACCTCTCTCATTCTTGAAAAGGTGTATTTCTAATTGATGCTATTTTAAATATACTCTATATTTTTCTGTGAAGTTAAATACTTTGAAGAAGAATCCCCAAAGAAATAAATACAAAGCACAACAGTTTCACTTTATGATTTGATTTGAGCATTGTCTGGTCCTGCATCTACGCTGGCACTCTGCTGCTCTTTGAAGCTGTAAAATCCACAGCCAGCCTTCCTTGTTTGCCACAGCCCTCTGCTTATCAGCTGTTAATACAGACTGTTAATACAATGCCAGAGCATGCACAAGATAGCTTACAGCAGCCTAATAATTCTAAAACTTTCATTACAAATACACACATTGCTACTAAGAAAATAATTGGGATGCTTCTTTTTCCGGATGCTCATAGAAAATTCCATGTTACAAAATGTTTGTTTGATGATATGCATGTCTGCTGGTGAAAAGGAAATCAGTACTAATGAGGTTTGCCGGGTTGTTCAATGGATTACTTACAAAACCAGACAATTCCCAAAGTTATCACTGCAGCACAATCTGCAACCACCATTTTACCTGAAACCTAATTAGCCCAAAGGGTTGGTAATGCACATCTGCCGCAGTATAAAATGACAATAAAATGACACCAAGGTCATCAGAACACAACATTTGGGGTTTGTTCTCATATGATGAGCACAGTCCAGTGCAATAGCATGGATCCTGCAGCCAGGGATGGAGGCCTGATGATGCAGTTTTATGATGCTTGTCATGATAACGGAGAGGTGGAAGTCGTCCAGTGCAGGCAGCATCATGTCCCTTCAAAGAGAAAGTTGAAGCGCTTCCCATAGCAGAAGTTGCGCTCCTGAAAAGCTTTTCTTCAAAGAGGTATCAGCAAGAGCCTGAACAGGTGTGGCTGTGAATTCATCCCAATTACATGTCTCACTTGGGACAGTATTCCTGAAAATGCAATCAGGGTCTGGCAGGCTGGTTTTGCTACATACACATGCACTTAAAGAACATTCAAAGGCTACGATAAAGGCTAAAAACTATAGCTGAAACTTGTACCTGTTCACAACAAAGTCTGAGGTAGCTTAGAACCACTCTATGAGAAAGAAGGAAAGGGATTTAATGCACAAAAATTTCAAGATACAATTAAAATTGCTAAAGAGAAGGGCAGGGTAACATAGTGTCAAATGGATTTAAATTACTGTCTGTCAAGAAAGAGGCTCCACTAACAGAGAATGAGTGAAAAAGTTCACTAAAGCTAAACTTCTATTTAGCCTGGCTCTGAACATTAACATTCACTTAAAAAAGAAAATCAAAGACAATAGTGAAACTGAGCAAAGCAAAAAGGAAAGAACATTTTACGAGAGACTGGACAAGGTTAATAGACATGGGGTCCAAATTGTGAAGTAATGCTGTACTTCACAAAATGAGTCCATGTGCTCAGTGTGATGTTCTGATCCCTGGACAGCTGAAACTTCATACAGGGACACTGAAAAGTTATGAATTCTTTCAAGGTTCACTCTTGATGATGCAGTTTACTTAGAAAAGAACACTTATGTACAATTAATGCCTTGGACAATGCACAACTAGCAAATTGAGGGTATATGTGGTGTACCACAGTAAGAAAGAGATATTTTAAATTTAAACTTAAGTTATGTAAGCCAGCATAAAACCTGACCTACTTCCTAAGTCAACAGTAAACTTCTTACTTATTTTTCTCCTAAGGGTAATAGACTGTAAACAGATCATGGAAATACAAGGCCCAAAAGGACTAGTATTTCACACATCCATAGAGAGACAAATTCAAATGTTGCTCACTACCACTTGACAGCCTAATGGTAGTGGCCTTTAGAATCTAATGTGAATGAAAGGGGATGATGATATTTTATTCAGCGTAGGATAAAGAGGTAAAAATAAATAATTTTTAAAAATTCCTTAATATATCACAATATGGAGGAAAATTACAGGGAACACCCTGTATCAGTAATATGATGTAACAGTGATATGACGCTATGTAGGGAGGAAAAGAAAAAGAGTAACAAGCATGTTGGGGACAGTATGTAGGAAAAAGTAAGAGCAGGAAAGACTGGGGACAAACAGAACTAGCTCAGACCACAAGAATTGTATCTTTGTGTTGCTCTCGCCATAAAAACTACTAAAGCCTCACCTCCTATGTTCTCTTTTAGCACTCATATTCAGAGGAGTGATAGGTTCCTTAACAAAATTCCATTTTTTAACAAAAAAAGGCCATATAGAAACACGTCTTTGCAAATAGTCACTCAACTTGCTTAACACATACGTTTCCATCGCTATATATGCACAGATGCAATCACATAATTCCATGCCAGTCTTTCTTTTCCCCAAAACTGCTCTTTTTGCAATTCCAGCTCTTGCTTTAAGTGATATTTCTAATCTAATCATCCAGGCCTCATGAGCTTTGTATTACTGCATAGAAAATTAATTTAAATATTTACCTCTCAAAATGACTAACTGACAGAGTTTCTGAAACAGATCCAGATCACACAATACCGACACCCTTCTTATTAAAAATGGCAAAAACAAACTTAAAGAATAACCCAAACAGGATCCTGGACTGTAGAGTAGAAGAAACCTGCCCCTGTTCTCCAGCAATGTCATGATTGTTTCAAAAGCCATTTCTCAGCATGGCTAATCTCTATGAGAAATTCCTCAAAGCAATCTTACCATCTTTTAGCAACTGAAGATAACTCAAAAATCCAAAGATGCCCAAAAGCCAATTCTGTGGCCTGACCATGTTTCAAAATCACAGGCTAAAAGTTTTGAGTCAAGACAAAAATTTCTTAACATCTGTGGTTAAACACACTTATTGGATTGTAGGTATCAGCCACAAATCTCACCACCTAGCAACTACGGCTCAGGAGTACAGAGACAACAGATGGGTGATGGAGACCACAAATTACATGAATGAAGGAAAGGCTGAACTGGGATTGCCCAGCCTGGAAAAGAGAAGGATTTGGGATGACCTGATTCCAGCTGTCCAGTACTTAAAGGGAGCCTACAAGAAAGGAGGAGAGGGATGTTTTACAAGGACATGTAGTGGCAGGACAAGGGGGAATGGCTTCAAACTGACAGAAAGTAGGTTTAGATTAGGTATTAGGAAGAAATTGTTTATTGTGAAGGTCATGAGGCACTGGAACAGGTTGCCCAGAGAAGTTGTGGATGCCCATCGCTGGAAGTGTTCAAGACCAGTTTGGATGAGTCTCTGAGCAACCTGGTCTAGTGAAATGTCTCCCTGTCATGGAATGGAGGTGGGAACTCCATCTTTGAGGTCCCTTCCAATCATTCTCTGATTCCCTGACTCCTCTATAGAAGGACACTGCGATAACTACTGTTCACTTGGACTACAGGGCACACAGTTTAAACACTCTCATCTGAGCAGTAATACTGCCCAACTCACTTGGTATTTCAGGACTTGGCTGGTACTTTTTGGACACACACAATTTGGTGTAAAAGACCATATTAGATTAATTTTGTAAATTTCTCAGACCACTTAATATAATTGACTGAACTTGTTGAAGTGTATCTACCAGTTTTCAGGAGTTAGAGGATAATTCTGGAAATGATGAGAAACTGGTTTGAACTGAGCAACTGCACAAAGAGAATAGATGTGCCAAGATGCTAAGTACAAAAAGGATGAATTAAAGTTCATTTTACCAATAGTGCCGCTTTCTTCCTCTGTGATAGCCCAGGGCCTAAAGTAGTAAGAGGGGCATGTTTACACCTGTGCAGGGTGATGCCACCACTCATTCCCATATTTAGTAATCTGAACTTCAATTCCATTACATTCATGTAAGGAATCAATTATCAATTTTTCAGAACACTGAGTTGTATTATTGTATTAGGCTGCAAGGAACAGTATGAGAAGTACTTCTCTAATGACTGGCTGTGTGAACATGGATAATGTCATGGGTGTACGGAGCTCATTCTTCACTTCCACCATCTGGACATACCGCAGTAATTAAACACATGCAGTATGATCAGACGGGGATCTGGTTGCAGAGGCACTCAGTACATGGGCATATGACAGATACCTGTAGTTTCCTCATACCATGCTGCACTTTTTAATTTGGGCTTTCTTTATCTAAAGAAAGTTCCAGACTGATTTTAAAACTTTTCATGTAAGCATTTAAACACAGACCCAGATTCCACCGTGAAATGTGACTGGGACTTTGTCATTACCTCAGCCAAAGCTTTGCAACAAAAGCTTGGCAAGGGCCAAAACAACTGCAGGGTTTTTTCAGCAGGTAACAGGACTCCTATGAAAGTTCACGCTGTAAACACTGCAAGCCACGGCAGACAAGGTAGCCAAGAGGAATAGCTGTGTTCTTCGGACTGCACCCATCTTTGAGATGAGCATTTAATTTGCTTTATATTGTATACACCTCACTACAGCCAAACCACCAATATTTAACAACTGGACAAAACCTTTGGACTGGTTTGCCTGTACCTTTTTTAGACATTTGCACTTTTAAAGTAACCAGCATCTTGCCATACCACAACAGCAGCAGTTCACACCTGCCTGCGTAGATTTTTTTTTTCCATTTTAGAGCTTTAGGACATATTCTAAATGCAAGCTAAATAATTAGCTACGACTTCAATTTAATGCACATA
>WAAE01002872.1:0-15787 GCA_013400495.1 Nicator chloris
ATACACATACACAAACAAACCCAACCAAAAAGTCAAAATGCATCAAATTACTTGCAAAATGAAATAATCCACGTTTGAGGACTTAAATATAGCTGATGAAAAAATGGTACTTCAGCATAACCGGACATTAAAAGCCAGTGTAATTGCAGTCACTTCTGCAGTGGAGTTTGGAAGATGCACCTCTGATTTCTGTCCCTGCTCCAATTTTATCTGGACAGGTTCACCCTGTACTTACTTTCCCCAAGGCTTTGATCCAAGTATGTGATGTATTAATAGGAGTAAATCTTGTGTGTATTGTCTTTATCCTGCTATTGAAAGAAGCATAGTTTGTGAAAACACAGTGTTCTGTGTTTATGACTCTCTCTCACGTTATAGATTTGGCTTGCATCCTCCTCATTGTCTTGGCAAGATGAAAATTAAACACGAATGTGTGTGCCCCAATTGGGAAAAGGATACATTAATTACTGTAGCTGAATGACATTGATTACAGCAATTAAGATTTTTTAAAAATTTATTTTAAATAACATCTTTCATTCTACATGACCGTGCTAACCCAGTGTTTTCTTCCTTTATTCTCAATATTGTCTTGAGGTAAAGCCTTCTTTCATATTCAAATAACCTTATTCTCTGTTCAAATGAGTTGTGCATACAATGTGGTGGAAAAAAAATGTTTTAAAAACACACTCGCTTTGCTTTTTAACCTTTTTCTTCTTGCTTTCTTCTGTAAGGTGAAAAATTTGGTACTTGTTGGAAACTAGTAGAAGTCTTGCTTTATAAGCATTTTCTCGGTTCAGAAAGCCTTAGGAAAATGTCACATTCAAGTTACTTTAGAATATATTATCTGTGCTCCATTATTGGCTGTGGTTTCTGTCCAAGGTTAAATACTCTGAGCAGTTCTTGGTTTTACTAACAGGAGCTGCATTGTGTTACTCATGGGGGATTCTATATAAAGGAAACCATGTTTCCGTGATAAAAAACTGATTTCCTTTAGAATGTGCAGTTCACTAGGTGACAATTTTTAATGTGTTTTTAATAAACTGGTTGTGGAAAGAAATAATTTTGCTTTATAGTGAATATTCCCCCTGGTGTGCTTCTTAAAATTGAGTTCTGGATTCAAGAATGAACTTGGGTTAAGCAGAGTAACACTGCTGTAACCCGGCTATAAAGCTGTGTTTATGGTAGGACTTATTTATTTGAAAATACGAAATAAACAGGCATTTGGGTAATTATTGTGCTGCAATGCTGTAATGCCGGGTATCAGCTACGCCACTCTTAAGCCATTCAGCACTGTAAAACTCTCCACTTCCTTATGTTCTTGTAGGTTTCTCATCATAATTTTATTTTTGAAAGCAGAATAAATCCTTATGAGATAAGAGGTTTATCTTCTGGGGGTTTTTAGTATTATATGATAATTTCAAGTGGTTTAATAAGCTTTTTTTCTCAGTGAGTCTTAAAAGTATTTTGTTACAGTTGCTTTTAAAAATTACTGATGTAAAATATGACCAGTTTTATTGCTTAGAATTGTTGCAAGTTTTTAAATAATTCTGAATCACTGCATGCATTTTATCACATTATATATGACTAGAGAATCATTTCTGTTCCCTTAAAATGAATGAACTTGTCATTGAAATGTGTAAGACTTCCTCAATAAATAAATACGTATTCATGAAAAGAAAAAGTATCTATATTGCTCTAGAGCAGCAGTGACATACTCAGTAGCTACATTCTTTTGACATTCTTTGATATTCTTTTATGATGTTGCTCAGTGTATATTAGACAAATGAAACTGTCTCTGATTATTCTTTGCTTGGATTTAAAAAGCAGAGTGGAAAAATGTGTGAAATGCAGGCAATTTTGAGAGGACATTTACCTGTGGACCAGTGAGAAGTCACCAGTGATTACTTCAGCCGTTATTAATAACACCGTTAGGTATGATCTTCTGTAAGTAGTAAAGGAAGGCTTGATGTGCTGAATATTAGCACATTCCCATAATACCAACATCTCATTTCATTTATGCGATTGTTATTAGTTGCTTTTTTTATATAAAAAGGAATGGCATCACCATTTTCTCTGTTAATAATCTCAAGTGCTTTCTATTTCAGGAAAAAAAATCCCGTCTCCTTTAACAGCTAGAACTTCTAGTGTTTATTCCTTAATTAAGATATTGATCATCTGCATTTGTGTATTTGAATCTGCTTTCTTTTGGTATTTGAAAACCCAGGAATCCTTTGCTATGTTTCTTTTTTAGGAGTGGAGTGTGAAGATCTCATAGAAGAGTTGCTGTGTTGCCTCATCCAGCTCATTGTTGAAATTCCTCTCTTGTAAGTAAACTTTTTTCTTTTTTTTCTTAGTCTTCTTTTATAAACTGAGCTTTTGAGAGAATATGAAACTCGTAGTAATGGGTTTATAATGTTTAAATAGTTGTATTTGAATGTTCCATGTGATGGAGCAGTACAGATAATGATAAGCCGCTGCCAGTGCCAGCCCTGAATATTCTGTTGGAAGAAGTACATGATGAACCTCTCACACCCAGTTCAAACCATCAACAGAAGTTATTCCATTTGTTTCAGGTACCCCTGTCAGCACACAGACAGTAACTGGTGGAAATGGTTGTGCTCATGGTACAGGGGAAGGTACAGTGGAGGTGTCACTTCAGCTCTGGGGTATGCAGTAAGGTGAAAACTAAAGTTCTTCTGCAGTTCTGTGGGGGTATAAATTGCAAAAATAAATCATATTGTGCTATTTAATACTGATTTCTGAAATTCCGGTGAATTGATGTCTGAAGAAGGGACAAGAGAAATGAATAAGTGGAATGTTTCTGTAGATCTCCAGATTTGTTTACATGGGTTTTTTTTCACGCATCTGTTGTATTTGAGAGATGTTGATTCCACGTCTTGTTGGATATGTGTCATAAAACATACTTCAGTGTTAAATGTTGGAGAGCATGCTTTGTTCTTTGGGAAAAAATGTGTTCTTTCACTTTTGTGAAAGTGTTCTGATGAGTTTTGACACTTTCCCCATGATAAACTTTACTAAAGGTAGAGTGAGCAGTGTCTTTAGTGTTAAATTGCGTTGTAGTCTAAAATGTAGTGCCCCAACTACAGCATTGCATCTTCGGGGGAGCTTCAGATTGTCTGTTACGGTGTAGTATAGAGCTCTGCTGTCTTGTAGCTGGGATTGTTCTTTTGGTTGGAAAACTGACAAAGATGCAATGTTTTTTGAAACATTGCTGTCATTAAATGCAGCTCTGTCAACGATAATGCGAGGGATTTGTGTAGGTAGGGCGTAATGAATTAGTGGTGTGATTCAGAATGTCATTCCACAGAGCTTGTCAGGACTTCCTGGAACAGATACATGCTTTGTTTGGTGCAGATTAGAGGAAGTACAAAGGGCCGAGAGGACTGTGATATACGGGCAAGTTCATAAATCCTGCAGGGCTTTGTTTTTCTTTCTTGGAAGTACCAGTGTGTGTGTGTGTGTATAGTCTGGTATCCTTTAATCTGCCTTTCAACAGAAGAAAATACGTCATCCTGATTGTTCCTCACCCACTTCAACAACTGAACCTGTCAGCATCTCTGTTTCTGTTTGAATGTGGTTGCTGCAAGTGGAGGCAGCTGCTGAAAGCACTTAGATTACTATAAAATCTTATGCTAAAATGGCTTATTTAAAAAGAAAATTATAGAGCCTGTGCATAATTTAATATTCAGCTATAGCAAAAAACTTATATTTCGTAAGAGAGAGATTTTTGTTTTGTTTTGTTGGGGTTTTTTTGGCTTTGTTTTGTTTTTCATTTTTCTTTTGTCAAGTAAGTTTTTTTTAGCTAAATTTCTCCTGAAACAGCATGCTGCTGATTGCTAATAAATACTAACACTTACAAAAATGAATATTACTGTCTTGTTTATCACGAGAATATGTTTAACAATGCGATAATGCCTGAGAATTTTGTTCCCATATCATCAAAAGGGAAATAGGGGAAAGGAGATATGGGAATAGTTGCATTCCCTAAAACACAGTCCAACTTCGTTCTTCATAAAGGTGTTATAAGGTACTACTACTATGTGAGGTACTCCCGTACTATTAATTTTGTTCAAGAGAGTGATCAGGATTGTTTTCATAGTGAGTTTACTTCTTGCTTACCTTCCTCTCCCTGGTCAGGTACCACTAGAGATTCTTTCTCTATTTTGTTTTATGGGAGTAGTCCATTTCTGTCTTTAGCTGGAATGACTCAAGAACTGCAAGCCTAGTGTGTGAATTTGGGGAAGGAATAGATTGAGTGGAATACATGAAATATTCAAACTTATAATGATCTCTGTGTCAGGACTCAAGATCACCTGTGAGAGAAAAGATAGCTTTGGCAGCTTGCAGTGGCACTGTAACAGAGTGTCTGTCTGTAAAAATACTGTTAAAGGTGAATTTTTGTTGTGACAGACCATTAAGATCTCCCAGCTGAGCTGGTCTTCGAAGTGTCTTTCAGAATAGCAAAGACTTTGTTAGGAGCATTTAATAGCCTTAACAGAGGATTGTGACAATTAGTGTGTCCCTTGGGTTCTGTGTTGCAGTTTGGTGAAGGAGTGAATACAGATGGCAGCTGCTGTCTGAATATATTGCTTGACTGCACCTCAGTTAAAGCTTATATTTTTCTCCTTCACTGAAACTGTAGCTTTATTTTTAAAGCATGGAAGGCCATCTCGATGTTCAGAGTGCAGGAACAGAGGTACCTTTGCAGTTGTCTTACACTCCTTCCTTTCGAACTTGTTCTGAATGTCACGTCAGGTGCTTGGCATACCTGTGTGTGGTATTTTGCAGGCAGGTACATAGTTGTTCCAGGCTGGTTGGAGAGCAGCCCTGAGGAGAAGGATTTTGGTGTATTCTGGTTATACCCTAGAAGCTGGGAGAGACTGGTCATGTCCCCCGCGTGTGGACTAGGACCCAGAAACAACACCCCTCCCCCCCCCGNGGAGAGCTGCAGAGGGGCTGGGGACAAGGCCTGCAGGGCCAGCACCCAGGGAATGGCTTGCCAGTGCCAGAGGGCAGGGCCAGATGGGATCTTGGGAAGGAATTGCTGCTGGGAGGGTGGGCAGGCCCTGGCACAGGGTGCCCAGAGCAGCTGTGGCTGCCCCTGGATCCCTGGCAATGTCCAGGGCCAGGTTGGAGGGGGCTTGGAGCAGCCTGGGATAGTGGAAGGTGTCCCTGCCCATGGCAGGGAGTGGAAGGAGGCCTCTTCCTTTAGGGAAGCTTCCTTTAGAAGGAAGCTTCCTTTAGAAGCTCCTTTAGAGCTTTACGGTCCCTTCGAGCCCAAATTATTCTGGGATTCTAAATGTAAGAAGTTTGGGCTTAGCAGGGACACTGGATTCCTGAAGGCTCTAGTCTTTTCCTGAGTATGGGCAGATGTCACTCACCTCTGAGCTTTCTCTAGTTACAAGCCTTGGCAAAATAAGCTCATTTCTGCTTACAAAACAGCCTGCAGCACACTTGGAAATTGCAGGTGGACTGTTTCTCAAAATTAATAAGTAAGGTCTGGGATGTGGAAGAAGATAAATGTCAAGTCTCTGTCCATTATTATGAAACATAACTTTTTTTGTTGTTGTTGTTGAAAAAGGCTGCACAGCCTTTCTGGGAGGCAGAGCATTTCTGGAAGTGTCTCAGTTTTTTACAGGGCATTTAAGAAAATCTTCCTCAAAATTAGTTTGTATTGGAAAAGGCAAATGTACTTTAAGGCAGAAATAGGTCGCAGTAGGGACTCTGGGACTCTGCAACATTATGGTGCTGTGTCTGAGAGTTATTAAAAATATCTTGAATTACCTTTCTGAAAAACAGGCTGTGGTGCATTGTACAAAATGCCAGGGATAAAGATTTCAGGTTTGATTCTATAGAAAATACAGTTTTCAACAATTAGACCTGTGCAGTCCCTTACAACACTTGTGTTACCGTATGTTGATGTTTGATTTATGGTTCCCTTGGGTGTGCTATGGATACTTTGCTTTTTCTTTGGTTTTGCTAGTGTTAGCACTCAAGAGTGTACACTAATGATTTGAACTGCATAGTCGGCAAAAAGATACAATGTTAGTATTTAATTGTATGACTTCTATGGAGAAACTATTGCTAACATTTTGTTGCAGGATGGAGCTCCCAAAGCTTTAAATTATAAAGGCTTCTTTCAGCAGCTTGTTAAGAGCTTGTATCCATAACTGAACATCTGGTTGTTATCAGTGCATTTTCACTTCATTAAAAATCATAAATGCATGTGAAGGAAAAATGAAGTACTGTGATCTAGTTACATCACTCCTAAGTAGCACCCTGTGGTGCCAGTACAAGTTAGTTGATATTTCTATTACATTCCCTTATTTTCTCTAGTTATGGTTGTTTTAAGGTGCAGCCTTATTTGTTTAGGGATTTAAATGTTGACAGTGTTTTGACTCATTTAGGGATGCTTGCTGCATTTTATGGGAACTTAAATGTAGGAGGAAGAAAGGAAATAAAATTGATTATAAAGCTCCACAAAATAACTGCAGTGTAGGAGAGATGCCGTGTACAGATGATGAGAAATATTTAGGTTTTCTTTCTTGCCAGTTGTGAGCAGAAAGAGATTAAGAAATGTTTTCTGTTCTAGCTCAGGAGTGTTATATTTTACTTTTTTTTTTTTACTTTCAAAAGAATAGGTCAGAATAGTGCTTTTTAAAAAGAGTCTATTAGAGGAATTTTTGTCAAGATTGTAGTAGCTCCATTATTTGGAAAACATGTGATTTTTGCATTTTTGGCAACTTTGTCTAATCATCAAAGGCAAATTTCTATCTGTTGAAACTGAGGTTGAAGGTAGCAAAAACATCCAAACTGAGAGAGATTTGTGTTACTTCACTTTGAAGAGCCTCGAAGTTTAAAACTATTGTGCTATGTTTAGGCGGGACCTGATTTATATAAAGGGAATTTTATTTGATCCTGCACCTTGGCATGGTGCAGCAAATAAAACATATTTATGTATTTGGAGGATTTTCTTAATCACTCATATCCATATTTCTAATGGTAGATGTGTGGTGTTTCAAGGGTCTAAAGATCCTGAATAGGAGAACCTTTATCACATAATCTCACTCTGTTCTAGTTTAGTTTTTGTTTTGGACTTAGATTAGTATTTCTCTATGACCTGGCTGTTCACTAGGTGCGCTTTAATTTGTAACAAACTTCCTCACCTCAAAGCACAGTATCAGAGGTCTGTGCAGTTTTTCCTGCATTATGCTATGTACTGTATTCCTAATAATCTGCTTTCTGATATGGCTTTCACCACAAAAGGTGATGGGTGTTGAAAAACCTCTGGTTGCAAGTATTTGGTCTCAACAGCAAAGACATAGACTGTGGAGTGGGTCTGCCTTTCACCTAGGCTGCATCACTGAAGTGCAGGACATGATTCCTGTGGTCTGGCTCTGTGTAGAACTCTCAGATGGTCTAGTGTAATTATTTGATCATCTTCTCTTTCCTGGGAGTTGGAAGCTACACCTGGGTGTCTCTGCAGCTGTCCATTTTTATGGGAATTTGGGCTGCTCTCTTGTGTTCTGTTGTTTGAAAAGCCGTGTCTTTTCAATAGTTTTAGTGGATATTGGTAACAAGACTTGGTGATATGAAAAGTAAATAGAGAATAATACAGCTTCTCTGTGCAATGTTTAGAAATCCAGAACTACTTCTAGTATTTTTAATCTGGGGAGGGAAGAAATAAATATCAGTGAGGTGAAAATATACACAGTCACATAGTCTCAGATGGTTTAGGAACAGGTCTGTGGAAAAAGGCTCTTGAGTCCAGCTGTCATGTTAATCTTCTAGGTACTACCTTTAGAGTATTTGCATATTGTTGATGCTCCCAGGGCTGGAGCCCCTCTGCTCTGGAGCCAGCCTGGGACACCTGGGGCTCTTCAGCTGCACAAGAGAAGCTCCAGGGACACCTGCGAGCCCCTGCCAGGGCCTGAAGGGGCTCCAGGAGAGCTGCAGAGGGGCTGGGGACAAGGCCTGCAGGGCCAGCACACAGGGAATGGCTTGCCAGTGGCAGAGGGCAGGGCCAGATGGGATCTTGGGAAGGAATTGCTGCTGGGAGGGTGGGCAGGCCCTGGCACAGGGTGCCCAGAGCAGCTGTGGGTGCCCCTGGATCCCTGGCAGTGCCCAAGGCCAGGTTGGACGGGGCTTGGGGCAACCTGAGAGAGTGAAAGGTGTCCCTGCCTATGGCAGGGGTGGAATGAGATGATTTTTTTTCCTACCCAAACCTTTCTGGGGTTTTTTGTTTTCTTACCCTGTTCTTCTCGCAGTTGAGAATACCCGATGTGGGGGGGATGCAGTATGAAATGTCAGAGATGCTTTCTACTTCCAGTCAGTGTTTGCTGAGTGCCCCCTTGGGATATCTCCCAAATGTTTGGAGTCAGCTGTAATGAGTGTAGAGCATTATCAGCTGCCACAGTGCATATGTGCCATCAGTGAGTGTAAAATTAGGAGTGTTTCCAAGAGCAAAGATTATGTTCTCTTAGAGTTGTTGTATCCTGAGACTGATAGCCAGGTATTGTACTTGCTTTTCAGTTTTCAAAACTGATCCTATTCTCTGTGGTGACTCCTTTTTCACCTTTCTGGTGGGCCCTCAGGAAGCAGGGAAATGAAACCTGGTTCCTGTATGATTTGAGACTTTTTGTATGAATCAGCCCTTTTGGCAACTGTCCTAAATTAGAACATGGGTTACCTTTTAACCTTTTAATACTTGGAGTAGACAGCTCTGGCTGGGTGAAAGTTCAGGAAAATATTTGAATAGGGAGGGGGCTCAGTCTAGGAGTGGGAATTGAAATTTGGAGTTTAGTTTCTGACTGTTCAGGCTGTTTGCTCTATAGGTGTGAAATCATTTATGAGCTCTCAGCCTCTGTGTGCTGATACAGAAATAGCTGCATTGCACTGAGTAATTAAAGTGTTTACAACACCATGTGCCTTCAGAGTGTTAATTGGAGTTCGTAGCTGAGATTTTCCTCTATGGTGCCTCTGTGCTTCACCTTGGTTCCGCTGTCACAGACCTCTCTCTCACAGGCAAGGAACAAAGCTGAATGATTGGGAGCACAGAAAGCACTTGTGAGTGGTGCTTGGCCTTGGAGAGAAGCCAGCAGCAGCAGGATGGTGACACATAGGTAGATTGTTGAAGTTCTTGGTAGGTGATGCTGATAGGAGGCTATCCACATGATTTTGACTGGATAAAGCAGAAGCCAGGATACTGGTCAACCGTGGTTTGAACAGGAGCAATTCTTGTTCTTGTTCTGTTTCATCTGGAAATAGTATTTGGGCTAAGGTTGGACGAGGCTTGGAGCAACCTGATCTGGTGGAAGGTGTTCCTGTCTGTGTTGGGGGTGGAACTGGATGAGCTTTAAGGTGCCTTCTGACACAAACCAGTCTAGGATTTTGATGATTCTAATTTACAAGTTTACCACCAAAGTTAATAAATAAAATAAATAGACTAAAATGTATGTTCTTAGTGGAAGACCAGAAGAGGAGTGATATTCTCGCCAGTCCATATCCTGGAAGAATTAGGTACTACAGCAATTTCTTCTAAAGCAGTATTACTGTATGTCTAAATGCAGTGCTGCTTTAAAGAATGTGAGGGCTGCAGAGGTCCCAGAGGAGCCCAGGATCTCTCTTACCTACCTGGCAAAGCAGATTAAGATGGAACGTGGTCTGACTTAGTAGAATTTGTTTCCTGGAGGTTGTGGGCTTTCCATCCCTGGAGGTGTCCCAGGCCAGGTTGGATGGGGCTTGGAGCACCATGGGATAGTGGAAGGTGTCCCTGCCCATGGTAGGGAATGGAACTGGATGAGCTTTAAGGTGCCTCCCAATCCAAACCATTCTGTGATTCTAGTTTTTGTCATTTGATTTAATGAGTTGTTATCTAACGATTACTATAAATCATACCACTATTTTGTTGTTTAATTTAAAAGTTTTTATTGAAATGATCTGGCATAATTTACTTTTGGAAGGAATCTACTGATGTATCAATTTTTCATTGAAATGTAGGCACCAAACACACACACGCACACACACATTTGTTATGCTTGTATCAGGGAATCTTGCCTTTTGGAGCTCCTCATTCTATGAAGAATCGATAATTTAACGTAATCTCAGATAGATATGGTATGATGTGTCTTTTCTTCAGAGACTGCATGTTTATGTATAAGGTTTGTTGCCAGAAATCAGTTTTAGCTTGGGTATCACATGGGAGAACCTAGACCTGCTCCATCCGGTCCAAGGATGTCTCTGCGTACGAGGTGTGATACCAGGAGGACAGCTGCCTGGGATAAGAGGAGAACCCAAATGTAGGAGAGAAATGATTGCCATGAATTCTAGACTTCAGTGTGTCTCAGATTCTTTCTGTGTGAAAGATGTGTTTCAAGAGATGACCTGATGTGTCTGCTAACTTGTCTACCTGATATGGGACTATATCTCCCTTTGGAAAGGAGAGAGAGGGAATAAGATTAAAAAATTGAGAATAACTAAAGAACCCCCAAAAGATAAAATCCAACAGAAGAGAAAAAAAGACCTCTGCATATTTTGATACATTGCTTTATGAAGTCCATTTATGCAGAACATGAACTCTAACTATGGATTTTTGTATTTGTTTTGTAAGACACTTGAGAAGGAAAAAAAAATGCCACTGAAGCTCAAAACAACATGCAGCTATTCTGGCTTTCTGAAATAAGTAGCTAAATAATTTTGACATGTAATTGATACATGAGTTCATTATTTCTACTTTCCTTATCTGCAAGCAAACAGTTTTCAGGGGAAGTTGAAGATCAGCATAAATTCCGTATAAATTCATTCTATATGACCACTAGCTTTGAATAAAAAAAAAAAAAAAATCAAACATAAGACCCCCTATTATATAGTCTCTCAATATAAATAAACAATGTGTTCTTTGAAGTTGAAAGAGGTTCCTGGTAGTTCTTGTGATCCTTTAGAAATGCCTGAGTTTCAGAAAACCATACATTTGACCCTTGGTGGAGAAAATAATTTTGCTCTGAAGCTTTATCCTTGTGCTGATAAATTAAGGGTGACTGGACCTGAGGGGTTACTCCAGATATCAGGATCCTGCTTGTGTTTATGTCAGAGCAGATTGAATTTGAACAGATTCTTCAGGTCTGAATGGAGTGTTTCTACACTTAAATGTGCCCTGTCTGAGTTTTGAACTTAGAGAAAATGAGAATAACTCACTAAGCGGGACTGCTTGAATTTATCTTTCTTTTTGTTTTTTTCCTCTCAGAGTTGTATAAGGATTTTGAAAGCAGGTTTTTTCCCTCACAAAATGTACTTAATGCAGTACAGTAATCTCTTAGCTTATTTTTTATGCTGATTCTTATCAAAATAGAAAACTATTTGGTAATGTTTCCTCAAATTTGCTATTCCACTTGTGGCATATCGTGTGAGTTATCCTAAAAATAAATGAATGAATGACTGAAATGGAGAAAAAGTATACTAGACCCCAAAATTTGTTTCCTCTCCGAATAGTGACCCAGTGCATGTTGTAGTATGACATGAAATTAGTACCCTTTTCATTCATCACTGTGGGGTAGGAGACATTGTTCTTATATTCTCAGCCTTTTTCATAATGATAAGTTTCTCAATGTTTTTCTTATAATACCAAAACAGTATTTTCCCAAACTGTTGCTTGTATTTTGATAGAAAAACATTTCTTAGGGTTTTTTTTGCTGGTGGCTGAATCTTTGATAATTGATATATATGTATATAAGTCCTCTTTGCTTTGCTTGGGATGCGTGTGGGTGGCGGGTTGCACAGCACCCCTGGTTTGGAGAGAGAGCAGGCACTGTTCCTAGTGCAGCCTTGCTTCTGGCTGAGATGAATTTGCAGTGGAACTAGATCAGAGTGTGACCTCTGGCCTGATCTAATTATCTGCATTTACACTGGCGAACTTCCTCAGGAGTGGGCAAAAAGTCAGGTAGCTTGCAGAGAGTAAAAGTAATTCAAAAGGACATCATGATTTTCAGGAAAATGTTACTTAGGCAGTATGTCCTTTCCCAACCCATAAATTCAAATGTTTGGGGTTCAAATACTTGAATGAGGCGAGAGAAAATAAAAACCAGTGAATTTGCACAACCTTCACTTTAAAAAACATTTTTATATGAGAGATGGTGCAGTTCTGTGGATTGTGATCCAGGAAATTTTGATTCCAGTTTGCTGTTGGCTTTGAGTAAATAACTGCAGTCTGCAGAAACCCTGGCCTGGAGCTGCTGCAGAAGAGCTTAACTTAAGCTCTCTGTGAATTGTGATGCATGAAATTCTTCTTTTCACACTTCACAGTAATGCATGTTGTTTACAGCATATCTGGGAGCATACTTGAGAATATTAAGCTATTTGATTGTGTTAAAAATCGGACTGATTTCTTCTAAGTAAAATCCTGTGTATTGCAGTGAGGACCACACCAGCTCTGATCCTGAGACTAGTCTTTTGAAAATCTGGTGTTTTCTGGGGTTAATTTGTTTTGCCTTGGGAGATTACACTGCAGTTTTCAAGTCATCGTTTGAAAGAGCACTTAGTTTTAAGCTTATACCTGTTCTAACTGTTGAGAATAAAATTTTTGGAAGGTGACATTGTAACAAAGAAAAATTTAGCACCACTGATTAAACAACATTGGTGCTGATTTGTTCTTTGATGTTTTGATTTTTTGAAAATGTTAAATAGAGGTTGTTGGGGAAGATGGAACAGGAGAGCCTTATAAATATGATTGCTTGGTAAAAGATGTTGAAAATATGAAACCTATATGTGAGGTAGAAATGATAGCAAGCTTTGAGATGTAAGATACTGAGCCATTAGTTACTGAACAACTGGAAAAGACAATGGTTTAGCCAGCTGAAGGAGAATCTCTTTTGATTGAACAATACCCTTAGCAGATAAAGGGATGCCAAGAGTCCAAAGGTTGGAGGGACCAATGTGGCAGGGAAGAAGGGTTTAGAAAGTAGTTTTTAGGGTTTCAAAGGTAACACAGTATGGTAATGTAGTAATTCTTATATGCTGTATGTAAATTCTATAGGATTTCTGTCTTGTACTGGTTAGTTAGCCTAAATTAGAATATTCAGCACAGAAAGAGATATAAAGTATTGTAACAGGAACTCAGGGGTCTCTTGGGCACGCTTTTAGCTGTGGCTGGCAGCTTAAGCAAAGCTCCTGTACCCACGACCCATGCAATAAACCATGTTTCAAGAGCTGCTCTACACTCCAGAGATCTCTTGTTGCCATCCCGCCTCTCCATCACTCACCCATGGAGGTACTATTAAATATTTGCATTTGACAATAATAAACAGATTTTGAATTTCCAGTAGGTCCCAGGCCAGAAAACCTTGGTAATTGTTGAAGGGAAACGGTTGTAACTTAGCATTACTGGATTGTGAAGCCAGCATAGTGTGGAAATTAAACAGTGACAGTGGGAGAAGAATTAAAAGGACTTGGTGGTAATGATAACAATATTTCTGATGAGCTGCAGGATGGTGCTGTTGCACCAAATGAAGTACCTCCTTTTGGAGAACGTAAAAATGGTCTTTGGTTGAAAGTAAGAATGACACTGGTTCATGTCCAAGTTAGTTCATTGTGTTTTAAAAGGTTTCTTGCAGTCTGCAATTTGTTACTGATTAAGGAGGCAAATGCCATTTTTCTCTCCCTTTTAAAAACAAGATTTGTAACAAAGTCTCTATAGGCAGAGGTGGAAACAGAAAGCACAAGGTACTTTTAATAGTGTGCCTGTCATCTGTTCTGCTGCACAGCCTTTCCTAATCAGCCTGAGCTAAATGAACTTTGCTGAACTGTCTGGAATCTGTATTTAAGCATTGCAGCTCATTCTTTGTTATTATCTGTAATAGCTTGAAACTTTCTACTTCCCTGTTACCTCAAAAATGCTGTTTAATACTGAACAATATAATACTGATACCCTGAGCGTTTTGTACTTGAGCTGGCATTTGTATATTACATTTGTCGATCCAGTTTGCTTGGCAATTGGAGCTATATTGGGCTAGCTGGACATTCATTCCCTCACTTAGCATGATGGTTTTGTGACAATTTTGTTGAACAGTACAAAGGATACACTTCTGAGAGAGACTTATTATTTTTAGGAAGAAGTATAGTCTATCAATTGCAACTTGAGTGCTATGAGTAATACCTCTTTTTACATTGTTTTGTCCTTTGGCATATGGAAAAAGTGCGTATTTCTAAATAAGAAATATCTTCTTTTTAACAAACAACCCATTTTTGGTATGAAATAACTCTGAGTTTCTTGAATTTGTTGTTTACATGTTCCCAGTTGAAACTCTCTGTGCTACACAGTGTATAGCTTCAGGTGAAGCTACCAAGTATTCTTGGAAATCAGGTTGTAAACAACCCAGTAGATTAATCTCTGTAAAATTTCCCTTTATTCTGCAGAGATATTACATACAGCATTTCTTTGGAAGCCGTGACAACTCTCATTGTGTTCCTCTCCTGCCAATTATTCCACAAAGAGATTCTTCGAGAGAGCATCATTCACAGATACCTGATGCATGGTCGATGGTATGTGCTGCTCTGGGGTGTGCCTAAGGGCAAATCAAATGCTGCTGGTCGCTTCTTTAGGTTGTTTGTACCTGAAAACAGAAGGCAGCAAAGATATTATCTTGATAGAAAAATTGTTCTGCTCAAAAGAAAAGAGGACAGAAAAGCAAACATCTGTAAAGGCTCGTGAAGGGATTTGGGTGGAAATCTCACAGCCCAGACTTCAGTAAAACTAGTTTGGAAATAATTTTTGTATTTTGAGGGTAGTTTCATTAACTTAAAACAGCATTTACGTTTCAGGATGTTTTTTTGATTCAGCAATGAATCTTGTAGCACTGCAGCCTAGAGAACTCAGATCTCTCAGAAATGCTAGAGCTTTCTTGCCATCCAGATAAGCAGCAGTCCTTGGAAAGATGAAGACACATGCTGTGCTGAGCTGAAGGGAACACTTAGCTGGGGGTAAACTTGGTTGTGTGAGTAATACCACTTGTGGCAAGTTGGTGGTTTTGTTCAAGTGCTTTCATAGTGACTTAAAGGCATTTTAGTCAGGCTCCCGTTCATCCTCTTTCAACTTCAAGTTCCATGTGGGCAAATTTCTCATAACTGTATTTTTTCTCTGGTTTTCTGAAGTTTCTACTAGGTGTAAGAGGCTACTCTGATGTTCAGGGAAGGGAGGGAGGCTCAGCTTGGAGCACAGGGCAGACTTCAGCCTGAAACAGCTGCAGGGTAGAGCCAGAGCTTCAGGATGTGTGGGGTGTACTGGTACTTCAGTCTGTGGACTGAAGGACTTGAGGGTTTGGGGGGAAACGGAGGATGTTTGGGGGAAGAGTTAGTATGTGGTCTGACAGGTCTGATTTGGGAGTAGGAGATGCCTAGCTTCTGGAGAGAGACGTGGGAACTTGGTGGCTGGGAATCGAGAGCAACGTCAACAGTTGGAGAGGTACTGGTGTGACATCCCACCCATAAGGAGAAGGAAGCACCCAGGATTTGTAGATGTTCATGATCAAAAGGAATGACAAAAGTCAGAGGATTTGCAAAGTTTTATTAGTAAATTACATACTTGGCATGGAAAAAGGTGTGTTTGTCCCTGATATCCCAGTGTAAGCACAGTGGGGTTTGGATAAAGGTGGGGGGACTGTAAAGGGAGAAAGAGAGGGACACAGAAGGAGAGAGAGAATTGGACCAAAGAAGGGGAGAGAGAAAGGAAAGAAAAAAGTGAGAGATCACCAATCCTTGCTCCGGTGTCAATCCAGCTGAT